>JAEQBH010009800.1:0-90697 GCA_016808115.1 Tetrastigma voinierianum
CGACCAATTTCTTTCACGAGACGTGTTCACTGTCAGCCGTGGTTGCCTGTAGGGTTTAACATCCTCTTCCAAGTGAATCTTGTGTGTGCAAATCAAGGGGCTAATTCCCTTAAGATATGCAATTGTCCATCCTATGGCAGTTTTGTGGGTTCTCAATATCTCCAAAAGCTTATTTTAATATGACTTAAAAGCAGGAAGATAAGGGATTACGTGAAAGTTTCTTCTATCCCTAAAATGCATATTTGAGATGTGATGGTAATGGTTTCAACTCAAGTTTAGGTCTCTCTTCCGAATGTCCTGATTGGTGCATGGTTCAAATTCTCTAGGTGCCCACCCATTCGCCTTCCAATACCTTTCACCTGCGGTTCACCATGGAGCGTAAACTCTTAACTCATACGTGGTCACCTCCTCAACCCAACTTAGTCATCAGACAAGCCATGAGGATCATCGTATGAAACATTATCCACATATTTATGCACCACAGAGTCAATCATGTGTGCTTCACAAACGTCCTCCTCATCCCCCATTTCCTTGATAACATTAAATATATTCAAGTTAACGATCATGTTACCAAATGATAGTGTCATTAGTCCTCCCCTACAGTGTATTATGGCATTAGCAGTAGCCAAGAATGATCTACCTAGAATCACTGGGAACTGAGTCCCTTGATCTCACCTACGGTGCCGAGTGTCACGCATACCAAAACTACAGAAAATAGAACTTAAAACCACTTGCACCAATACATCCCCTCTACTCATCCCCCAGGAATCTTCACACTACGGTCAACTAATTGGAGGGTGATATTGGTTGGTTCTAACTCTCCTAACCCTAGCTCAACATATACCGAGTAAGGCAACAAGTCGACACTTGCCCCCAAATCCACTAAAGCATGTCCTAACTTTGAGTCTCTACTACCATGGAAATAATGGGCTTCCCCGATCTTCAGATTAGCAAATTCTTTTCTTGGATCAGAGGTGGATTGTTCAACAGAATGCCTCCTTTGTTGACACCTTAATTTTCTTTCACAATGCACAATCTTTCTCAAACTTGGCATATGACTGGATCTCGCTAATGGCATCTAATAGTGGAATGTCTAACTTCACCTCGTTTGAACAACCTATAAATTTCGTGACGATTGTTCACTCTCTTAGGGCTCTCAATCCATGAGGGTGGAGCATGAGGGATATGGATGCCTTGTCTTGTTCTCTGGCTCACCATCAATAACATTTGGCCTTAGAACATGAGGCCCGGCTGGGACACCTCATCATCCCCGACCGATCTTGTTTTGAAAATCTTCAGACGGCTCTTAGGCTGAATGGTTTTGTCAATCACTTTTCCACTTCGGAGAGTGGTGACAACTTTGCAATGTTCGAAGGTGCCATCACTTGGACTTAAGACTCCAACACTATTTTGACCTTGGGGGTTTTGGATGGTTTGAGAAGGGAGTTTCCCTTTTTCTTGTTGAAAATTTCCCATGGTAGAGGTTAGCTATGACTGGGGACTTTACATCATTCAAGGCAAACCAAATTTAGTGTTGGTGGATTGCTGGGTCCGGACGAGCCGCGGCTCGCTAACATCCTCCAAACCCTCTTATGTGGATGTTAATAGGGTGCCGTGGATTTGATTCCCTTGATTCGACGTATGGAAACCTTGGTTAGGGTTCATAGGAAATCCTTAAGGACCTTGATTCTAGAACTGAGGGGCTTGGCTCTGGTGCCTCGGGCTCGGGGGTAGTCAGCCTTGATTGTTTGGCAAGTTAGTGGGCCTCTCCTCATCTCCAACTAAAGCTCGAGTGCCACCCCACCCTCGGGATTATACGCTTCGAGTACGGAGAATTGAAAGGTTTCCTTGGTAGTTAAGAGCATTAGCTTGCTATATTCGATTAGTTCCCCTAATCCTGAGAAGGTCAGAGAAGTGTGCTTACTGTTGAGTGGGTAAATACGTGAAAATGACATGCCCTCCACTCAAGATTCCATAGGCACCGAGGGTACTCGAGTAAGTAACACTAGTTACCTCATTCACCTTTTGAGTATTCTATAGCTTCCATAAATCCTTGTTAGTTAGCTATTTTTGCTCAGAGGTCATCATTCTCTTAAATGATGATTCCTCCCGTAGTGTACTATGCACTTTAGCAAGATTCATAAGGAGGTATGAGTCCCCAAGTTCGAGCATTTTCTCGCGGTGTATCAAAGAACTGAATTGCTCCTCGCACTTTTCTTTCTGCAAACTCTCCCGCACACATCAATGGGATGTATTGTTTGTTATTCAAGGATAGTCCTCGTGAAAATATACATTTCGCTCTAACATCCAACCCAGATGAGGGATACGGAGGAGGTCCTGCATCTTCCCATACCACAGTAAAAGGTTCACCCGGTTTTTCAGAAAAGTTTTGAATTGCTCGCATAAGGGCATTGGTACGTGCAGGAGGGAAGAATTTGTTAAGGAATTCATTTCGCATATCCTCCCAGGTAAATATTGAATTGGGTGCAAGCGAATGAAACTATATTTTGGCCTTTTCCTTTAGAGATAATGGAAATAACACCATGCAAATTATATGGAGGGGTGATCCGGTGGAGAGGAGCGCACTGCAAACATCCTCAAAGTCTCTCATGAATGAGTAGGGGTTCTCAGAGTCGACCCCTTAATACACAGGGAGAAGGCGAATCATCTCCGACTTCATGAGGAATTGGTTAGCCTCTTCAGGTAGGCGAATACATGAATTTTTTGTGGTTCTTTGAGGTTGTAGAATCTCTCGTAGAGTTCTTTCCACATTAGGTAAAGGAGCCAGGGAGCCCTGGAGCATTGGTTTCATTGAAATTAACATTTTCCCCTCTTACCGTCGGGGTTTCTGGTGGTGCTACACCATCTCCTTGTGGTAAAGGTTCATGGAGTCTTTGTGGGTCAACAGGTAACCCTTGAGCATTTGGATTGAAAAAGTTTTGACTCCCAGGATGGTCCATTTGAGGCGAGGGTTCCTTGAAACAATTGCCTTACTACGGACTCTTCGTAGTTTATCGGAGGTATAATTCCACGAAGTTTTCCGTTGCTCGTCAGCGAACCCAAACCGATTACGCACCAATCTTAATTCCTACTGTATTATATCCACTTAGATTCTTCACGAAAATGAATTAAAAAGAAAATGTAGAGAACATACCGAATTTGCAATGCAATTGCAAATTACCTCTAGCCTCTTTGGGATCAACTAGATTGTCGCAAATCTCCTAAGCAATGGCGCCAAAAATGCTTTGTATCTATTCTCTTGTAGAGTGCTGAAATTATTCCCAAGCCGTAGGAACCAAGGTCAGTTAAGTATTATACCACCGTGAAGTCCATGTGTCATCTCCATGTGAGTGGTTTCCTCAGGGTGATCCTGTAAGGGTTATTCTCTCAAAGAATGCACGCTTAAAAGTAAAACTGGGTCGTGGTTGGTTGATCGAAAGTAATCGATTAAGGTGATTGATAGGTTCTTGTGTTTCCACTCACTACCGATCAAGTAATTCCCACCTCTTATTCACAATCTCATCTAGGAACCATTGATGAATGGTCTTCGGAAGATTTTACATTAAAAGCTCTTTTAGAACAAATAACGATCGTGTGATGATAAACACTTGTTCAAACAATTTGATCAGACTCTTAGCTTGCATTTGTGATCAAGCACAATGTGTACCGAGGATCTCTCGTTCACATGTTGTCAAGAAGATGCCCAACTAAGGTTTATAAGATTTTTCTACAAGTGCTTACCATCGTACAATCCCGTTGAGGTACAAAAGAGGAATTGAGGGTTATTACCTTGATGGAGGTGAGTTTCCACCGTTAGGACCCCATCAGCGTGGGAGTTTATAACTTCATTGAAACTAGAAAGCGATTCATATTTGATAATAAAAACTACTATAAAAGAAACTTGAAAAAAAATCACACTTCAATTGCAAGATTGGAGAATCAAAAGCACAAAATACCGTAAGAGAAAACCGAGTTATATGAACTAACTGAAAGATTACACGTAACTGAAATCGAGAAATGCCAGAAAAAATTAATACTGTCCTCTACTCTATGAACCCTAGCAAAAATATGAGAAAAATACTTTCTCTAAAACCAAAACCCTAGAATCGAAGACTGCTCCTCTCCACCCTTCCTTTCGCTTAAATACCCTTCTCCTTCATGATCTCGAAGTGGTTGGTGAAAGACAAGTGTACCCTTGCACCAAGATTGGAATTCTGCTCAAATCCTGCAAAATTACATATTGGTACCGGTACCAGTAAGTGTGGTACCGGTACCAAAAGGCTACTGGTGATTTTCTGCTTTGGGTTACCGGTACCACTGCCTCTACAATTGTTCCTCCACACCATAGCACTTCCTAGAACTTCTCAACAGCGACTGCCATCAACCTCAATGATCTACATTCGCTCTCTGGACACGAACCCCTATTAAAAATGTGCACAGAATTCGAAAAACCTGCACAAGTACAAAAACATGAAAACGATCAAAGGCACCTATTCTTATACAAAATGAGAGCAAAATATGAGCTGAGGGTATTAAAATCCGATATAAACGTTGCCCTTTTTTGTATTCAACATGGAGCAATCCTGATCGTTGGATTAATCCCAATCAATGGCCAAGATGAACCCAAACGACAGTAAATGCTTTCCCCATTCCTCATACCTATTAAGGAGCAAGGAGTAAGGACAACGACACAATAAACCCGTAGCTCCAAAAAACACACACACACAAAAATTTTCTCTCGCTTTCCCGTGCTTTCTTTCTTCCTCTCTCTCATGGATTTCGACAGAAAGTACAAGGAAAATCTCGACTTCTCTTAGCCAACAATGTTCTACCCTGAGAATTACCTGAAACCACCTTATATGGGTGGAGGAGGAGATGGTGGGTTTTCCTTAGAACCTTGTTCATCAAAATATATCTTCCAAGATTTCCACCATCTAGACTACCGCCTCGCCTCAATGCCTCCTCAAAACCCTCCACCCGGAAGTTCAAACCGCTTGTCTGGATCCCTTCGAAAACTTCACATATGGGTCTTCCATGAATCTCGATGTTTACGAATTGAAGCCTTTCGCCGAAAACGTCAGAATGGCTGAGAATTTTCCGACCAATAATGGAGGCAGAGGAGGAGGAGGAGGAGGATATATGTTGCATCATCATCATCAGAGAGCGGTGGCTATGGCCACCGCCACCGTAGATATGGTGGGACCGGGTTGGGTTCAACTGTCAAGAAATCGCTTCTGAATTTGTTTTACCGAACGGTTGTCACGCATAACAGGGGAGAATCGCTGAGTTAAGAAAATCCGCATGAATTCATTTAAGAATAGAGTTTCTCCGTGATTAGCGCCCCAAAAGGCGCAATTTTGAACCCTATATTAGATAGGTTTTGGTGCTTTTGCGCACTAATCGTCATTAATGCCAATTGAAGTGTTCAAGTCTTCTTAGGTATCACTTATGTCGCTTAGAGGTTATTTTTGGCTGTTTTGGTGCGGTTTTGCTAATATCTTTAGAAGTTCACATCGAGATGGGCGACGAATCATGAAGTTTGAACTCAAGTGTCACCCATCAACCAAATTTTAAGAATCAATGAAAAATCAAGGCAAAGTGAAGAAAATTGACGCAAAGAGAAGACTGTGAGGCAATGCGTTGAAGACCAAGAAATCCCAGAATTTGGCTGAGATTATGAAGTTTCCTACTTCGGGATTGCGAAAATTTTCGCAACCTTAGCGAAAAATTCTCAACTGTTTAAATCTTCGTCACTAGACCCCAAAATTTTCGCTAGGTAATCGGCTCCTAGCGAAATTCTTGGTATTTTCTGACATTCACGAAAATTTCGCGAAAGCTAGCTTAAATTTCGCTTAGCTAGCTTAAATTGCCAAGCCTTAGCGAATTTTCTATTTTCATGTATTGGTGATTTCGCTACTTCCAGCGTAAATTCTTCACCCTAATAAATTTACTCGCCATGTTTTTGTATTTAATGCCAACCTAATTCCTAATTTGGTGTATTACGCTGTCCTTAACTAGCCAAATTTGTAGGCTTTTTTCGGGTATTTTCATGTATCGGGAGGTGGCCTATATAAACCCTCCCTTTTGTGAACTTCAATAGAGAGGATTTTGGGAAGCAATAATTTGGGGAGAGAAGATTTTGTAAGTTTTCATTTTTGTAAATAAAGTCTCGTATTTTAGTTAGGGTTTTATTTTCCTCTCTTCTCTCCTTTCCTTTGATTTCTAGTGCTTCCAAACACCCTCTCGAGATGATAACCCAGAGATGCTTGGCAGTTTCCTTCTTTGAAGATAGCTGAAGCTAGCTTGGTGGTGGGGGCATATGCATGTTGTCCTCTTGTAATCGAAAGTCACTGTGTACTACGATGGCCCTCCTCTCAAATTAGGTCAATAGCCACTGTTATCACTCTGGCTAATACTCCATGCTTTTAGGATACAAAGGCATACTTATTGCTGATGCACTGCGGGTTCATTAGATGGTCTTTACGAGCCTTTGGCACAAAGTTCAGATATTTAATGCTAGGTTTCAAACTAAAAGGGTCATGAAGGTGGCTGCTACCCGTGGGTTGACTCAAATAGAGTTGTTGTTGGGTGTGAGGTTTGCTAGTTAAATATAGATCCTAAGTATGCCAGTGGACTATAGGTTGCTCGTCATAACGAGGATAAAACCCGAGACACTTGTTCGCCCTAACTATTTATTAGTGACCTAAATCTTCAAAGAATCTTCTTTCACTGGTTCTTGTTTCAGGAAGCCTCTTTGTACAATTTCGCCTCCAACCTACTTCCACCTAAGCTTTTGGAGCTACAACCCAAAAGTCCAAACAGAAAGCCTTACCTTCGCACTTTATGCAAATCATTTCAGATGAAAAACTCCATCCCTGTTCGACTCCTTAGATTTCAATTATACCGCAAAGAGTTTGATCACGCAGAGTAGAACCTAGGTGTATATAAATTTTGTTGATTTTAAACAGCCTCACTGTGGCACGAATCAAAATGAAACTGGTGCACCCAAAAAGACAATAAAGGTAAAAGAAACCCCATGTGGTCGAGGCAAATAACAATTCGAAGAAGACAAGTGGGAAATTTAAAATAATAATAATTAAAAAATACCTATATAACTCTCTAGTTTATGAAAAATGTATAAATTTTTTTAGTTTTATCCTGGTTTTTGTTCTAATGTGTCTCCTGGTTTTAATCCCTTTGATTGGAAGAACATTTTTGTTGTAGATTGAAGAGACACCAACAAACCTCATTTCATTCTTCCTCAAACAAACACATTTAAGTTTATTTTGTTTTATTTTAAATTTTACTTAAGACCATTTAGATTTTTTTCCCCCAATCCCGTAGTCCTGCTACCACTCGCACCTGCGGGAAACTCCTCGTGTGTCTCATATCATGAAACCAATATACGAGTAAATGACTAATCAGTCTTACTTATCCATACTCAAAAATGTATATTTATACTAAAGGAATTTATTTACAATTTCTTTTTATTTACAAATTATCCAAAACGGGGTCTTTTACCCAGATTTTTACAAAAATTCATAATAAGGCCACATATGGCCAGCATTCCGTTCCTAAGACTAATGCGCTCCATCCCCGGGGTGCGCCCGCCTTGAAATAATTTTCCCTCGACAGGGTGAGCAATGCCCAGTAGTTGAATTCTCCTACATGAGTTACTCTCCACCTAAGTGCACATGTAATGGTTTACCAAACACATTCAAATGCACGATACTAGCTTCCTAATGTCTATATGCCCCTCGCCAATGCCCCAAGTCCCCACCGACTCCCCTCACACACATAACTTTTCATGTATGTGAGAATTCATTTTCAAACAAAATATTTGTTTTACATTTAAAACTTGACATCCTCCGAAACCCTAGGACACTCCGACTCATGGGAAAGCTCCGAATCCGATATCCTCAACACTGACATCCTTCCGAGCACTGGACACCTCCGAAATCGGACACCAACACCGGGACGCCCCTTCGAAAGCATCGACATCCTCCGAGCACTAGACACCCTCAGAACACTGGACAATTCCTAATAAAACTTTTATCTTTACATTGGACATTTTTTGATTACTTTAAAATCATACTCTCAGCTTGGACGATGTCCCATGCTACCGAGCCCACCATCGACACCAACCAATGTCGGTTCTACTATGTCCCCACGACAATTTATCGAACACCAAACACTGCGTTGATTTTACCATGGTCATCACTCAAATATGTAATCGACCAAACCATGCACTCACACCCAATGTCATGCGATGTTCTCAGGCATACCATCGCATTTATTTTATGTCACATGAATATTTATAAACTACATGCAACATAAACAATCACTGACATGGTTATACCTTCCTGGCACACAATTTGTATGCTGCTATTCAAATATCAAGCAACAACACAATACCAGCACACAAAGTGATCCTCATTTTAAGTCCTAAAATCAGTCCGTGACTACCCAAAATGGGTCCAAAATCTAAGTATTCGGGCCCAGTCTTTGGATTCGACCAAATCCGCCACTACCTACCACACCATCCAAACAATTTTAAATGACTCTTAAGTCGAAAATAAACCAAGTAGGAGAAGACCTCACCCACCGGAGTTTTCGAACCCACAATACCGGTACCCACGTGTAGTTCTTGCAGTGGGGACCAACTTTGCTTCTTGCCTCACCGGAGTTTGATGGTCCGATCACATGAAAATTTAGAGAGAAGCTGAGCCCCCTCTCCCCAAAACTCTCTCTTCTCTTTCTGCTTGTTCCCCTCTCTCCACTCTAACCAGATTGGTCAAGATGGGGTCAAGAGGACTTGTCCTCTTCTTGCCACATGTCAGCCTATCATTGGCTCTTAGAATTTTCCTTACCCCTTTATCCATCTACTTTAGATTTCCATTTAATCCCATGGTGCCACATGTCTCCTATGGGCCCACTTGGGCTCATTTGTTTGACTCATCCAATACCATTCTGACACGTGGCACCCCCCAGTTACCCAAAACGTGCCAAGTGTCCCACACCCTTTCCTGCCTCTCGAAAAACATGAAATTTCGACTATCTCGTAATTTGATGAATTAATGTTAGCAGCTAGATTTCATATGTAGACGCGATCTCAACGGTGAAGTTTGTTTTGTCATCCGATATCTAGAAAAATTCCGAATTTTCTACCGAAGTTACAGTTTTATCCTTCCTCATAATTTTGGATTTTCCGAGGTTTCACACCATTTGCTACATAATTTAAGGACAAGAAAAATTTATCAACGTTACCTTGACTTGTGTAATTAGTAGTAATTGATAGCTAATAAAATTGACGTTTCTTAATAATGTTTCTCTAATTAGAATCAACTCTTAATTGCATACTAAATATTTCATTACACCAATTCTATTTCCAAGCATAATCCTCTTTACTTTTCCATAAATTTCTGGATATTTTTGTTTAATTTGTTCTTTCTAAAAAATCAAAAAATAATTATTAAATATCAGTAGAATATAATGTAGATCAGAAAAAAAAATTAATTAATTTTTATTTGAAACATGAGAAAATAATATAAATGATAATTGTAGTCAAACTCCTGCTTTACTAATTTAATTAAAAATAAAATTGATATTGGAGTTGAGGCTAAAAGAATGAATGCTGAAGGTTTTTTTTTTTTTTTGTAAAATATATTGCTTTTACAGGGTAGGGGTAAAAAAGTCATTTAGCATAATAGTTAGTTCATTGTCTTTCGTCATTTTTACCACGTGTTGAAAAAGTTTTGTCATGCATTTGCATGTTTCAGAACAAATCCCCTTAGGACGCCAACTGGCAATATCTGATTTGGTAGCTATTTTGAAAGCTAAATCGTAATGACGGAAATACCCTAAAATGGAATACGGAAATACACAAATAGATACAATGGAACGATGCCAGGTAAGCAAGTTGTAACAACTGCACCAACTTGAGTTAGGGTGAGTGTCTGAGGTTGTCTAAAACAAAGAATCATACCTTTTACCTTTTTTACTAAAATGGAAAATTTAGTAGGGCCCACTGTCCCACTAACCATACAGAACTTAAAAGTCACAATAAGAGCTAACCCTCGACCGTTGGATTAATCCCAATCAACTGGCCAAAGATGAACCCAAATTTAATAGTAAATGCTTTCCCCATTCTCATACCTATTAAAGAGTAACGAGTAAGGACAACGACACACAAACCTGGTAGCTCCAAAAAAAAAAAAAAAACACACACACGCACAAAAATTTTCTCTCGCTTTCCCGTGCTTTCTTTCTTCCTCACTCTCATGGATTTTGACAGAAAGTACAAGGAAAATCTCGGCTTCTCTCAGCCAGCAATGTTCTTCCCTGAGAATGACATGAAACCACCTTATATGGGTGGAGGAGGAGATGGTGGGTTTTCCTTAGAACCTTGTTCATCAAAATCTCTCTTCCAAGATTACCACCATCCTGATCATCAGTTTCCCGCCAATGCCTCCTCAAAAACCCTCCAATTCGGAGTTCACACCGCTGTTTAGGATCCTCTCAAAAACTTTACATACGGTCTTCCATGAATCTCATACTTACGAATTGAAGCTTTTGGGCCGATAACATCGTAATGGCCGAATTTTTCCGACCAATCATGGTGGCGGAGGAGAAGGAGGGGATATCTGGTTGCAAAGATCATCGAGAGCAACAAGCTGTGGCCACCGCCGCCGTAGAGATGGTAGGGCCAGTGGGGTTCAACTGTCAAGAAATCAAGCCGGAACTTTGTTAAGTACCGGATGAAGTGTCATGCATAACGGGGGAGAATCATTTGTACAAGAAAATTAGTATGAATTCTGCTAAGAATAGAGTTTCTCAAGCGCTCGAAAAGACACACAAAGGTAGAAACAAACCCCATGTGGTTAAGGGGCAATGGACAATTGAAGAAGACAGGTGGGACATTTAAAAATAATAATAATAATAATAAAAAGATTTATATAACTCTCTAGTTTATGAAAATGTTAATAATCTTTTTCTGGGTTTTTGTTCTACTGTTCTATCTTTGATAACGTGTTTTCTCATGCATTCTCATGCATGAAGACTGTTGATTCAACTGGTGGAGCAGTATGGAGTGAAGAAATGGAGTCTGATTTCTCGATGCCGAACGGAGGATAGTGGAAGGAAGGTGCAGAGAGATGGCACAATCATCTCGTGCCTAACATTAAGGTTTTCTTTTCGTTTTCTTCTTCCTTTCTGATTCATTTTTTATTTTATTTTATGTTCACACTGCCTACTGGAGTAAATTTCATTATATATATATATATATATATATATATATATATATATATATAAATATCCTCGAGAGCATAGAGGGTTTTTTTTTCCTTCCACTAAATCAAAAACCTTGTGTCCATTACCCAAATGCCTTGATATTAATGTCTTCCACCATCTCTTGTTTGTTAGCAAATCCAATATTCCAAATTCGGTTTAATTAGAAAAATTATGTCTCCTTCTACCATATGGTCATGCATACATCATCATATATAGAAAATATATACATGAATAAAACACTCATACCTCCCAAATAGAACATAAAATATTAGGGTTTTCTTGTGGAGATTAATTATATATGCTCATTTTCCATCCTTTAGGTAGAAAAAGGAAATATATGCAATCATCATAGTTCTAAAATCTGCAAAAGCCTCTAATAGCTACTAATGCTTAAGGCGCAACATAAGACACATGCCTGAGTGAAGTAAAATCGTGAATTGACAATTCAAAATATAATTTATCTTTTTAAAAAAAATTAAACATTTTAAGAATAAAAATATTTTTTTTAAAATAGAAATTAAAGTCTAGGATGCACTTTTTTTTTAATATTATGCATGTATTAAAATATGAGAGACACTATAACTAAAAAGGGACCATATGGTTATATTTTAAGAGGTCTTTAAAAACTAGCCACCACTCCGCTGTAGACTCCACATAAGGGCTTGAACCTCGACCTCAAATTTGGAAGGTAAAAATACTTAGTCATCACACTCCTAACTATATTTTCGTCCATCCCACCATCAACATCATCTATATATACATAGAAGTGGAATCATATATCATGTGCGCTTTTGATATGCGTATGACATATGGAGGAAGAGGAGGACAAGATTCTAATCGAAGCCCATTTAAATAGGGAAAAACAAGTGGGCAAATTGCAAAAGGTTGCCCGAAGAACAGAAAACCCATAAAAACTACTGAATGCTACAAAGAGAAGACAAATTTCTCTCAAGGAGGAAATGCTCGCCTAAGTATCCAAGACAAAGCACCCTTTCTCTCCGTAACTACATCAAAAGCCTCAACTTGAATCAAGAGCAAGATTGACTATCGTAAAACCTTAATGCAAATACCACCATGCCACCTAACTCCCTACTCTACCCGCACCTTCCATGAACAAGCCCGAGCCTCCAATTTCCTCGCCTCGTCGATGGTGTAGTCCCGATACATTTACTACGAGGAAGTCCCCGATTTTTTCCTTTTGATGCAAACATATTTCCTCAGAGAATTGTAGTATTGACTCTTCTAAACAATAAGATGTCTAAAGCACTTCCAAATTTATAATCACTATGGTAATATGCCTCACTGGGATGTAGCTAAGGGAAGTAAAAGGAGACGGATTTTGTGGAGATTATTTTCTCAAAAGTTAATCTTGATGAAATATTTGCATTTACTGCCAAATTATGAAATATGCAATAACCAATTTCCAATATTAGCTCAAATTCAGATTTCATCTAAAGCCTGTATTAATAATCAATCTATCTATCTCTATTTTTTATTTGAATGATCCATAGATTGAAGAAGACACCAACAAAAAAACCACCCCCATTTCATTTCATTTTTCCTTGGAAACAAACACATTTAATTTTTTTTTTAATTTTGATTAAGAACATTTTTGCTATAGATTGAAGAGACACCAACAAACCTCATTTCATTCTTCCTTGGAAACAAACACATTTAAGTTTATTTTGTTTTATTTTTAAATTCTTAATTAAGACCATTTGTTGCAGAATTTAAGGATAAGAAAAATTATGAACGTTAATTCTTGACCTCGTGTAATTAGGGAGGAGTAATTGATAGCTAATAAAATTGATCGCTTTCTTAATAATGTTTCTAATTTGAACTAACTCTTATTTGCTTACTAAATATTTCATTACACTTAAATCTCTATTTTAGTTACAATCCCTTTTACTTTCCATAAATTTCGGATAATTTTGCTTAATTTGTTGTGTTTAAAAAATCACAAAAATAATTATTAACATCAATAGAATAGAATGTAGATTAGAAAAATAATTAATGTACTTTATTTAAAACACGAGAAAATAATAAAATGATAATCAGAAATAAACTCCGCTTTTACTAATTTAATTAAAAACAAAATTAATGTTGGAGCTGAGGCTGAGAGAATGAATGCTAAAGGATTTTTTTTTTTTTTTTTGTAAAATATATTGCTTTTACAGGTGGGTAAAATAAATATTTCCTCAGATAATAGTTAGTTCACTGCCTTTCATCATTTTTACTACATGTTGAAAAGTTTTTTATTACAGATTGTATGTTTCGTAACAAATCCCTCGTGAGGGTCTCCAAACCTTGTCGCTTGACACTAACTAACCAGCACATCCGATCAGGCATTTTGAAATTTGAAGCCGTAATGACGGAAATACCCTAGAGTATTGGATTAAAATAATATTTTTTAAAAGAAATTAAAAATGTATATTTTTGAAACTATTGCACAATTCATTTCATTCTATACAAATGCCGCTATCTTGAAAAGCGACTTTTGTAAAAAGAAATTTAAGATACTGCCCTTGGTGATACAGATTTACTATAATTTCAAAATTTAATATTATCAACTATGGTTTTAGTTTAAATAATTTATCTAAATAAATTATCTTACGCATTTGTTGAATCAATAAAATCAAAATACAAATTATTAAAATTAATGATATCTTACTTATTCACATGTTGGTACTATTTACTACTCCCTTAAATAACTTGTTTTTATGTTTTGGGAGATTTATTATTATGATAATAATAATAATAATAATAATAATAATAATAATAATAAAATTAAAGTAATCTTGTAATTTTTAAAAAAAGATTAATAAGATAAATAGAAAACAATTTAAAAAGAATAATATAAAAATAAAAGGAAAATATAATTTTAAATTATCCCGACATTTAATATCGAATAAGATAATTTAAAACAAATTAATAAGATAAATATAAAAATTTTAAAATGTAATATAAAATAAAATGACATAAATCCGAGATAAACTATTTCTTTCAATCGATAGTTTTAAATTAATAAGATAATATAAACTAATTTTTTCAATGGATAATTTTTTAAATTAGTTTATTTGATTAAACCAATTTTTTGATATTTGATATTAATTATTAAAATTTTATTTATTTTAAATTATATTGTCATTTTATTTTATATTATTCTTTTGAAATTGATTTTATATTTATCTTATAAATTTTTTTAATAAAATTATCTTATCTGATATTAAAATAAACGAAATTCATGTAAAAATTCATTGTTTTTCAATTCCATTAATTAAAATATAATTATTTTAAATTATATTTTTCTTTATTTTATATAATTATTTTTAAATTGGTTTTTTAATATTTATCTTATTAATCTTTTTTTAAAAGAATTACTGTGACTTTAATTTTTTTTATTATTATTATTATTATAATAAATTTTCTCAAGCAAAAATATAAGTTATTTAAAAGGTGATGCATAAAAGTTGATTTTTTTAGATAAATTATTTAAACTAAAAGGATTATTTAAACTAAAAATAATATGTTTGATACAGTAAATGTCGATGTCACCAACAACGACATTATCATTTTTAAAACATTAAAATGTCACTACTAAGGACAACGACATTTTCTTAAAAACAAAAGTTATAAAGTCGAATAGTCGCATTCATAAACCTCGAGAAAATCTGATTTTCTGAATAAGGGCAAATTGGTAATTTCGGTCAAAATCCGAAAATTTTCTAGATCTCGATTACAAAACTGACTTTACCGTTAACTGCCTCAAATTCAATGCACTCGACCTCAGATACGAAATTTCATCGGCCGAGGCACCTATGCGTCGTGCCATAAAACTGACTGCGGAGAGACATGTAACGCGGATTAAAGTCACATAATACATGCGTATCCCACACACACGCATGATTGTAGAGAGGGTGGAGATGAATTTACTTAGATAAAAAATATCCGTCAAAAGTCACTTAAAAAGTGATACTGATGGAATTAGAAAGTTAAATGAGAATAAGACAAAGAAGAAATAGTTTTCTCCAAAAGACATAAAACGGCGGTGTGCTGGATTCAAATTCTGGGAGAGGTGACTTCTCTAGATTTCCTCATTGTCACCCTTCTGCCAGCTTCAAAGCCAAGAAGTAAAGTCAGCTACGCTACGAGGCCAGCTGCTGCTGACATCGATTCATGAGCTCCTAATAACTCCAAGAGAAGTGTTTCTCCTTACTTGTGTTATTCTTTGCCAAGAGCCAGAATGTGTTGTGATATCCCAGGCTTAATTTAGCCGTGATTCTTGGCCCTTCAAAATGATTTGAACGTGAGCCGGAGAAAATCCTATTGTGGCCATGAATAGTGTCGACCAGGGCTCTCACCGCTCACGTGATTTTATCAGGTGATCTTTGCGGTGGCTCAGTGATTCAAAATGAATCGCTGAGTGGTTAATTAGCCCATGTGAGCTAATTTTGGTGTTATTGATTGTGAATTGAATAACATGGATTATGTGAATTTAATTATGTTAATATATACATGAAAAATATATTAGTATGAATATTTTGGAATTGGCATAATGCATTCCATATGCACTGGGGCAACCTAGAATATTAGGTGTGAGTGCATGACATGAAAGAAAACAAAAACGAAAATGTTTGTGAAAGGAATTTCGACGGAAGATTTTCAGGAGAATTGTGTTGGAGAGATTGTCAGCGATTCATCGGATGGGCTATGAATTGTTTCGAAGGGTATTCAACGAGATTCACCTCGAAGGGTTGTCGATAAATTTTGCGAAACTTCGGTAGTAAGTTTTTCGAACAAAAGCTTTTATTTTGAAGCTGTAATTTACTCGCCCATTTAGTAGGCATGTGTGAGGAGTCGGTGAAGGACTGAGACATGGGATTAGGCATGTAGACATTCAAAATGGGATCATGCATATTCGCAAAGTGTGATTGTTTTCCATGGCATGTACACTTAGGTGGGAGTAACCGTGAAATTATCACTACTAGGCTTTGCTCACTTGCAATGGGGATCACTATTTCGGTGTAGGGAGTGTACGGGACGGCGCTCACTTAGGCGGGTTTTAACCGAGTTATTATTTTGATGTTTATTTTGTAAAACATGTATTAGAACTCTAGATTTTGATATATGTTTTGGTAAAGAGTAATGTATTAACTTTTGAACTATGGTAATATAGTTGATGTATTTTTGTGAGTATTAATGCAGGGGCCCAAGTGGCCATTTTTTTTACTTGCATGTGGACCCGGTGTGGTCGTTGTAAATGTTGAGACAGGTTGTATTTTGGGTAGAGCTAGCCGTATAAAGGAGACTACTTGATTTTTAAATCAGTGGTGTCGGGTTACGAGCATCCCGCAATATTGCAGTTGACGGGTTGTCACTTGAACCCCGGGAAGCGGGCGTCTGGCATTTGTAAAAAAGGAAAATGTTTGGTGACATCCTTGATGTCAAACACCATTCCATACCCACTTTCTTCCATCCCTTATAATAAATGACAAAATCACTACCCTTATAAAATTATAGTGACTTTTACACGGTGGTGAATAAGTAACAACACACAAAAATTATAAAGTCGTTATTTGGGTACATGACATTTGCTATAGTTTCAAATATACATTATTTTTATAATTTTAAAATATATATATATATATATATATATATATATATATATATGTCTTTAATCAAAATGTTCACCATCTTTCATCATTTTTTACCACGTGTTGAAAAAAGTTTGTCATGCATTTGCATGTTTTTAGAACAAATCACCTTAAACCACATGAAAATTTAAATTTAAATTTAAATTTTTTCAGAAAAAAGGTAAAAAGGGTGATTTGTCGGAATAGTCCTGGAGGAAAAGCTGGGATTTTTCTAGATCTTGGATGACAAAACGGATTGCACTATTGGAATCATCTCGTGAAATTTAGCTACCCAGTCGAATTTTGTTTGATTCCGAGACAGTCGAAATTTCACGTATTTCGAGGCATCGGGTGTCGAGTGACAAATGGCAAGCCATGTGTCCATTTGCATGTCATTGCAAGACACATGGCAATCCATGTGTCCCCTTGCATGGAAGGTTCAAAATGTATAAATGGGATGTTCGTAGAAGGAGGGGAGGGGAGGAAAGGAAAAGAGAAGGAAAAGGGGAAAGGGAGGAAGGGCAAAGAGAAAGGAGGAAATAGAAAAGAAAGGAAAGAAAGAAAAAGGAAAGAATAATAGAGAAGAAAAGGAGAAAGAAAGAAAAGGAAGAGAGGAAAAGGAAGGAGTGTCGTGTGGCCACGGACCAGAATGTAAGGTCTCGGGCTGGCGCCGTAGGAAATTAAGTTTCCTCCTACTCCGATTATTTGCGCATAAGGACCATGTAATGGCTAGCGATTTACCGCCTGACCCCGGCGAATTTAAGATGTGTGTGGTTTGGTTGTTGTTGTGTGATGGTCAAAGATCGGTTTCACGGGGTTTCAAGGCGCATGCGAGACCCGGTTTCCATTGTGTTCGGGACAACAAATCCGAGTAGAATGCGAGGTGTGCCCAAATTTCCGCACACCTTTGCGAATCAGCCGCATCAACTTCGGATGACCATAACTTTCTCGTCCGAACTCCAATTCGTGCGTTCTTGGACTCTACGGAAAGCTCGTTGAGTCTAGAATTTAATAAGATAAAGTACTTAGCCAAACCATGGGCTGAACATTGGACTGGGTCACGAACAGTTGAATGGCGCTTTCTAGTATCGAGACTTACTGTTTGCACGGAACCGATTTGTATCGAAAATGCTTGGGGCTACATTTGGCGAGCAGGTGTTTATTGGATGTTTTTGTGTGGTGTTGAAAGAAGCTGGACTTTTCTGGACTAAGTCCAGTTATTCCGAGTAAGCATGCTGGTTGTAATTAGAATGACTAATGTGTGTTATTCTTGTAAATTGAATAACATCTTTGAATGTGTGATAAAAATGGAAATAATTTTATGTATTAAATATAATTTATCCATGACACTTGACAAGTAGTGTAATAGATATGTTACATGTGACATGTAGCGTACATGTAGGCATGAAATGGCATGCAATGACATATGCATTGCATTTATGCATGGGACATCACATCGTGTCGGGTGTGAGTGCATGGTGGGGTCGACACTGTGTTGGGTGTTCGACCATGGTAAATCGAGCATTGTGTTGGTGTTAGATAGTGGGCTCGATGTTTTGAACTACCATCCAATGGGTTTCACGGGTGCATTTAAACTGTTTTTGAATAAAACAATTTATCAGAGATTGTCCAATGTTTTTGAATAAAACGTTATCGGAGACTGTCCATTGTTTTTGAATAAAATAGTTTATCGAATATTGTACAATATTTTTGAATTAAACGTTCATTGGAGACTGTCCAGTGTTTTTGAATAAAACAATTTATCGGATATTGTCCAATGTTTTTGAATAAAATGTTTATCAGAGACTATCCATTGTTTTTTTAATAAAACGGTTTATTGGAGATTGTCCAATGCTTTTGAAATAAAGCGGGTTATCGGAGAATGTCCACTGTTTTTTAATAAAACAGTTTATCGGAGATTGTCTAATGTTTTTGAATAAAATGTTTATCGGAGATTATCCACTATTTTTTGAATAAAACAGTTTATCGAAGTTTGTCCAATGTTTTTTAATAAAACGTTTGCTCGAGAGGGTGTCCCCCATTGATTTGCTCGGAAGATTATGCATTCTTTTGAAATAAAGTGGAGTTATCAGTACATCCACTGTTTTGAATAAAACATAATGTTGTATAGGCGTACGACGTCCTGTGGTGAGAACCTGGAAATCCGTGGCCCACAAATGCATAACACACTTAGGGTAAGAAATAAATGAGCATTGGGGGTATCAATGTCTAGAGTTGTTTCAAAACAAAAATCTATGTTTTGGAAAAAGGGTCAGGGGCGGGACACCCATGACGGTTTCACTCTTATATGCGAGGTGTGAGGGAGTTAGTGAGGACTCAGGATTTGAGTCATGAGGGGCATACTGCATTCAGGACATGTAGACATTCAGGTACAACAAAGTATAGGTACTTGAATGCATGTATTGGCATTGCATGTTGCTCTTAGGTGAGGAGTAGCCTTGGTAGGAGATATATCTACTGGGTTTTGCTCACCTCGTCGTGGGACCACCCTTTCAGGTACACGAGAAGACGGCACTCGCCGAAGGCTATGATGCGAAAATAGGGTTGTGGCCTTGAGAACTATTTTTTGTAAAATATATTAGAACAATCTAGTTTTAATATGTTGGCATGTAAGTGTAAAAGGTTGTACATGAACTCTTGCCAAATATTATAAGAATTTGTATATTTGTAAGAAAATATACGAGAAAGCGACCACGGTATTCCTCGGGTTGTGAGGTTGTGTAGGACCCTCCAGTTTGGAGGTCACGAAGCCCTGAGTATCTGAGTATCACGGACCCCGGGTTTGGGGCATCACAAATCCGCAGAGTGTCTCTCTCAAACCTTGTTGGCTTTGACGCCAGAGTTGTGATATATGATTAGGTAGCTATTTTGAACGTTGAAGCGTAATAACGAAAATACCCTAAAATGGAAAACGGAAATACACAAATAGATCCAATGGAAGGATGCCAGGTAAGCAAGTTGTAACAACTGCACCAACCTGACTAAGGGTGAGTCTCTGTGAATGTTTGAAACAAAGACTCATCCCTTTGATCTTTTTTACCAAAATGGAAAATTTAGTAAGACTCACTGTCCCACTACCCATGAACTTAAAGTCCACAACGGAAGCAATCGTAGTTGGATTAAACCAATCAACGACCGGGATGAACCCATCTAATAGTAAATGCTCACATTACTCATACCTATTAAGAATAAGAATGCGATAATGACACACAAACTTGGTAGCTTAAGAAAAACACGCACACACACTAAATTTTCTGCAAACTTAAAGTGCTTTCTTTCTTTCTCTCTCATGGATTTTGACGGAAAGTACAAGGAAATCTTGGCTTCTCTCGACGGCAATGATACCTTTGAGAATTATGTGAAACCACTTTATATGGGTGAAGGAGAAGGTGGTTTCCTTAGAACCACATTAAATAAAAATATCTCTTCCAAGATTTCCACCATTTGGATCATCAGTTTCCCGCCAATGCCTCCTCAAAAACCCTCCAATTCGGAGTCCAAACCGCTTGTTTGGATCCCTTCGAAAACTTCACATATGGGTCTTCCTTGAATCTCGATGTTTACGAATTGAAGCCTTTCGCCGAAAACGTCAGAATGGCCGAGAATTTTCCAACCAATAATGGAGGCGGAGGAGGAGGAGGAGGAGGAGGATATCTATTGCAGCATCATCATCAGAGAGCAACAACTGTGGCCACCACTGCCGTAGAGATGGTGGGGCGAGTGGGGTTCAACTGTCAAGAAATAAAGCCGATAAACTTTGTTATCTTTGGATGAAGTGTCATGCATAAGCGGGGATAATCGTTTGTACAAGAATCGGTATGAATTTGGCTAAGAAAGAGTTTCTTGATTGCCCCAAGACACCTGAGTAGAAAGAAACCCCATGGTACATTAAACATATATACATGAATAAAACATACCTCCCAAATGGTACATTAAATATTAGGGTTTTCTTGTAAAATTAATTATATATGCTCATTTTCCATCCTTTAGGTAGAAAAAGAAATATATGCAATCATCATAGTTCTAAAATGCTGCAAAAGCCTCTAATAGCTCTGTGCTTAAGGCGCAACATAAAACCATGCTGAGTAGTAAGCGAGAATTGACGATTCAAAATCTAATTGATCTATAAAAAAAAAATTAAACATTTTAAGAATAAAAATATTTTTAAAAAAATAGAAATTAAAGTCTAGGATGAACTTTTTTAATAGAATGCATGTATTAAAAAAGTGAGACAACATAACAAGGGACCCTATGGTTATCTCTTAAGCGGTCTTTTTAAAACTATGACCATCATCAGGTTCTAGACCTACATAAGGGTTTGAACTCCTGACCTCAAATTTGGAAGGTAAAATACTTAGTCATCACACTCCTAACTATATTTTCTAGATCCATCCCTGTGACGCCCCAAAACCCATGGGTCTTATCGACAACTGTCAGCTTTGCGAAAGTCTATAAAATCGAGGTATCCGATGTGCACTCATGTCACCATTATGCCGAGACTCATCCCTACATATTTAATTCATAAATACACAAAATAACTTCATACAATCCATATACAAAACGTGAGAGTTATAGCACCTCACTCACACATATGGTACAAATACGTGCATTAGAACCAAATGTTGTTCCAATATACAAAGCAGGATATGTATTACGAGTAACAGTTATCATACATATACAAAAATACATCAAGGCCACAACCCGACCCTCTTCTTAACTATCGGCCTTTAGGGAGCGTCGTTTGCCCGCGCGTGACCTATACTTGAAAGGAAGGGGGAGAGAGGGTGGGGGTTCAGTAGTGGGGTAAGCTATTTCGGTAGAAACAAAACCTACCAGGGCTACTCCCCACCTAGGTGCACATGCAAATGATCATTTCACAGACACACAAACAACACAATCCATGCAGACATGCTGTCCTATCATGGAAAAAAAAATTACATGCATGTATGAGACGACACTCTACATGCCCCATGTATCGGGTCAACCTCTAACCTGCCTTGTCACCAGTGCGATGGGAAATCAATCTGAGTTAGTCGAGCTCATCCACACAACCCATAGTCTATGTGATATTTATTTAATCGTTTCGTGTCTTTTTTAGGCAACAGAACTTTTCGGGGTCTCACCGCGGGTCTCTTACACCCTTCGACATTTTTTGGGCTTTCATCGATGGATACGCTGTCTCACCAGGTTTTCAGGCTTTTCACATGAGGGGCGTGTCTATCCCCTACTTGCTACGCCCGACACTATTCGTTTTCCATTTTCATTTAACATTGTGTGACAATTGGAGCTTCATCCCATTCACAGGCCCACACAATTCAGCACCAAACGGTGCCAAATAAGTGCAGGTGTACACCTGATAAAGTCATCATGTCATCTCTTAACCAAGAGATGGCACTTTGATCACAATTCTGATGGCTTAAGATTCAAGCCTCATACCATCATAACTGAGTATAGAGATTAACCCTAGAAATCACAAAATCCATGATTTAAAACTAATTTAAAAGCAAAGAGAAACAGTTTTGGAAACATTGTTTTTAACATGGCTACTGAGTTTTCAAATAAGACGGCTTGCACGAACATAGCTCCCTTTGAATGCATTTACGAGTCAAAATAGTCGAAATTGGATAAAAAGACCTATTTCAGGAGATATGTTCCCCTATAAGTCTAGTTTACCCAGTAATTAGAATCATTCAATTCTGATGTTTGATGGACAGGGTGTAAGCCAAAACACGATCCACGGGATCTCGACACGACCTGAGCTGCATGAACCTAACTCCCACTTTAACTTGAATGGTTACTGAGTCAAAGGAGTCTAAAATTGGATAGACTATTTCAAGGAGATATGTTCTCCTCTAAGTCTAGTTACTAAATACAAGAATACTCAATTCAAATGAGTTGTGGCCAAGTTATGGCGAACACAGTCAAGAGTCGAAGGAAAAAAAAAAAAAAGTGAGGCGACACATCTCCTAAACACAACATTTACCCTATACGAGAAATCTCTCCCTTCATTGAGGGTCTGGCTTAAACTCAGCAATTCCATTTATGGCCCCAAGCAAAGGAATAATGGAAATAGGCAGTCCTACACTCTTGTAGTGTGTGGGATCAAGTCACTTGATTCTTCAACATGCAAAAAAATGAAGTCGCCTTGTAGCTTTCTCCTTCCCTTCCTTATTTCTTTCCTTTCTTCTTTATTTTCTGGTCCTTTCTCCCCTGGTTCTCCTCAGTCCATGAATTTCTTCTCCTAGCAGTAATTCCCCTCCTCTCACAATGTTTGATTTCCTTTCCCACCCATTCTACTAACCAAGCCTAGTGATGAGTATCTTAAATACTCAATTTATCCCTATCCTTTAGTTAGTTTTTCAAGTGTTTTTATGTTAAATAAGTGCCCTAATGCTCTAAAATTTCACACTTATGATCAGGTCATCCATTTGGTGGAATTGTGCAAATTGGTGGAAAAACCTGCGAAGCAACGGGAGGCCTCTGCGAATTTGGCGTTTCGGATATCAAATGACCTCTATTGCATCAAGCCATATATGGATGGATTATAAGCGAATATTTCCATGGATACCAAGAACACCAAGTGGAGTTCGAACAAAGAAGTTATGAAGTTCAAAACTTGAAGAAAATCGGCAAACGTGCCGGCGCAACCGACGGGGAGAGGCTAATGTATTTTGACGTTTTTAGACATCATATGAGCTCATATTTCATCAAGCCATATATGGATGGATTTTAAACTTCAATATCTTTCCAAAGGTACCAAGAACACCCAAATTGAGATTCGTATGACAAAGTTATGACCGCCACAAAGTTGGGAGAAAAAAGCAGGGGCTGCGACAGCGTTGCGGCGTTGAGAACCAGCGTCGCGATGTTGCGAAGCGAGCATTCCGGCGTCGCGGCGTTGCTGCGGCGTCACGGCGTTTGGGGTTGGTTTGGGTGGATTTTTAGCTGTTTTTGAGCCCATAATGGAGGTTTTTACAAAGCTGGGCGGAGGGATCGAAAAGGAGGGAGGATTTGTGAGAGATTTTGGAGCTTTTTTCGAGGGAGGAAGCCCTCTCTTGGGGTGGCTGCCTAAGGCACACATCTTGAAGGGGAAAGCTTGAAGAAGAAGGAGATTGAAGAGAAAATGAGATAATAGCTTTCCTCAAAATCATTTATTCTCATCCTCTTTCTTTGTTTCTCTCTTTTTTGATGCTTTTCTTTGACTTAAAGATGCTCTATATTTATTTATAGGTTTTTGTTGTAGCCTTGCTACTTTCGAATGGATTAATGGTTAATTACGTTTTCATTCAGTATGGATTGATTTTATATCGACTTGCTCTATCTACGTATTTTATTTATAGTAGTGTTTGGCCAACATTGGCGTGTTTTACCTTTCCCGGAGTTTGAGGTGAGATGACCCCGAGGGATATGAATAGAGCAACACTTGGTCAATCGGCGAGATAAGGATAATCCCGATTCCAAGTGTGGCATTAGGGTTAAACATTTAAAGCGTTTGAGTCTAGGAGTTGAAGGCGAGAGATGCAATACACCCTCTTGGCGAGATAGGCAAATATATCTCGAGAGAATATCTTGTAGGCACGATCAACCAGTAATGGAAATAGTGCATATACTTAATGGAATAATATATTTAGGTTAAAATCCATTAGTGTGGCAAGTGAAGAGCCAAAACCTAGTTTTCATAATTAATTGATTTAGCAAATAATATAGGATTAGTTTTCTTTTTGTGTCGGGTCATTACGATTTAGGTGAATAATATTTAAAGCGTAAAGTTAGTACTCAACGCACTTCTCCCCGTGGATCGATATCCGTACTTAGGTACACTATATTACTTGAGGCGACGCGTGCACTTGCGCATATAGGCGTACACATTCTACACATCATGCTTTCGACTTATCACCTAGACATGTTCTAAGGTGGTTCGCACATGTCCCATGCTAGGCCATGTGTCCCACATGCCACCAACAAGTCCACCCACCTTCATGCAACCTAAAGGTGAGACACATGGCCTCCCTTGTCCACAATTCGGTGCCATGGCACCCATGATTAGAACATTCTATCTCGGGAAATGCGTGAAAACTTCGGTATCTCGAAATTGATGTAGTTCTTAGTTTGTAGATTTCGCGTCTGATACCAACGACATGATCCGTTTCGTCATCCAAGATCTAAAAAAGAAAAAAAAATCTAGGGTCTTATCTGTCATAGGCCAACCAAGTACCGTTTACCCTTTTTCGGGGAAAAATACATTTTTCGGGTTTCACCTCTCCCCCTTAAAATAATTTCGTCCCGAGAAATTCGCATACATACACACAATTAAACACAGCATATGTCACGACCAGTCATTTGAAACATTAATGCCTAAACGCACCTTCCCCTTCAAACAAGAGGATAGTTAGGCGTGCCACAGTATCTCCTGCTCCCATGTCGCCTCCTCGACTCCTCGGTCCTGCCACAACACCTTCACAAGCCTCACAATATTGACACACAAAACCCGCTCTCGGTTGCCCATGATACGCATTGGTCCCTCCTCTAAGGTCCCATCCGCATCAACAACAAGCTCGCCCCAATCCACTATATGAGTCGGATGCAGGTGTACTTAGAGACATAGTGACATGAAATACCTCATGAGCGGCTCGACAAACTCGACGGCGATGCTAACGGATCACGCAAGCGTAATCCACCCTCTTGAAGTACATGAAGAGTCTAATGTACCTCGCGATAAGCTTCCTTGTTTCTGAACGTCGCTCCTCTTAGGCATCACCTTTAGAAGACATGATCACCCACCTCGAACTCTAGAGTCGTTGTCATATATCGGCTTAACTCTTAGCAGGCTGGCGGTGGGAGACCAGGATCATACCCACCTTCTTCGAGGTGTCTAATCCATATCTGGACTAGTGATGGGCTCTCCCACCTCGTCCCAGCTTATGCAGATGATCGACATGGCCTCCTATATAGAGCCTCCATAAGATTGCCATCGTATGCTACTTTGATAACTGTGTATTTGTAGGCTAATTCCACCTAAAAATTAAATCACTCCTCCAGCAACCTTGAGATCGAGACGCATGCTGTGACATGTCCTCTAAAATCTTAATGATAAAGCTTTGATTGACCATCCGTCTGAGATGAAAAGTGGTACTCATCAAAAGTTGTGTCCCCATGGCCTTTTAGAAACTCTTCCATAACTAAGCCGTGAGAGAATCACATCCGTCTATGGGGTGGCGCTCCGTACGGCCGTCTTATCTCCCTTATAAAGCACGCATAATTCCTCGATTGTAAGGTCATCGTAAGGTAAAAATGTCTTGACTTGGTAGTGGAGTCCACTTTATAACCATCTGCAAGTATCATGCTTCCCGATGTCCATGGTAAGTGAGTCACAAAGTCCATCGTGATGTGCCCGAAACTGCTCTTATCTCGATGGTTGGAGTAGCCTGCTTCAACCTCACAGTGCTCGGCCTTGACTGCGTGCACGTGAGACCTTTGTCGGACAAAATCCGCACAGCGTGCCTTTTCATCACTGCTCCCGACAATGCGGCAACAAGGTCACGATACATCGCCGTGCCACTTGGATGCAGCAAATCGAAGGAAGCGATGGAACTCCCCGAGGATCTCCTCTCTCCAAATTGGTCTGACTTGAGGACCATAACTGCGTCTCTATCTGAGAATATGTTTGTGTAGTTACTGACCTTCGTCGGTTCATGCTGACTATCGCAGTCCCTAATGGACCGCAGCTATCGTCCTGCCCTAGGACTCTATCACTTTCTGCTCGATGAGACGGCGTAGCCATTAGACTCCCAAGTAACTAAGCACCTTCATTATCTTTGTGTCTGACCTCATTTGTGCCGAGCATCGCCACTCTAGGGAAGCTATATTAGCCAATACTCCCCGTTACTTCCGGCTGAGTGCATCAGCCACCACATTTGCCTTACCAGAATGGTAATGCAAAGTGAAGTCGTAATCCTCCAAAAACTCCATCCACCTACGCTACCTCATGTTGAGGTCTCGTTGCGTGAAGATGTATTTCAGATTCTTATGGTATGAAAACACCTCGAACTACTCACCATATAAGTAGTGGCGCTAAATCTTCAAGGCGAAGACTCTGTTTTGCCAACTCAAGTCATGCATGGGGTAATTCTGCTAAATGTTTTTCAACTATCGGGAACTATAAGCTACTACCCTCTTGGACTACATCAAGATGCATCCCAGTCCGTCCTCCGAGGCATCACAAAACACAGTGTACCTATGTCCTCTTTCCGGGACTATTAGTATAAGAGCTGAAGTAAGCCTCCTCTTTAGTGTCTGGAATGCCTTCGCCTGAGTCCTCAACTCAGACGACCTCCTTTTGGGTCGATCTCGTCATGGCGGCGCCCAGCGGGAGAAATCACTCTATAAACCTCCTATAATGCCCAGCCAATCCTAGTGAGTATATCAGAAAGGCCGACTTGATCTCTAACTCATCTGTGCCAACTTTTCCCAAGGTCCTCGACATAGCGCATAGCTAACACCCACGAGTCCCGAGAAACCCATAGCAAGCCAAAACTTCGCACTTCTTGAACTTGCATGGCCAGTGATCCCTCAAAAATTTGTAATATGATTTTCAAGTGATCATCATGCTCCACCTCGTGAGTTTGTTGAGCCATATTTCAAAGCTAATGGTTTGATTTGTTAAACCATATTTTTAAAACAGCCAACAAAATTATATTTTATAAATCAAGCCTTAAGAATTCTAGTTTAAGCAAGCATTCTTTGATCGAAGTGTTGTTATGTGCGGTGAAGTTAGGACACTTGATTGCATTGCATTTCGATTTGCACAGTCGGCAAACTTAGTTCATGCATTATGGCACATCGGAGGAGGGGCAGTGGCACGTATTGGGGTATGGGGTTAAGCGCGCTAGCTATTTATGTGGTGATGAAGCATTCCTATGTATTTACCATAATAGGTGATGGACAGAGGTCCTTCCCTGAACATGAGTAGAGACACGGGTTCCCATGTTTGCTAAGTGCAACAAACGAAAAGGCTCAGTGGTTGATCTTTATTTTTATAAGGCGTTTTACATACAACTTTAAATCGATAGCGATAAGCAAGCAGCGATTTATAAAAGTTTTATAAACTTTTATAGCAAAGCAAGCAAAACGGTTTATGAAAAAGTTTTGAAAAGAGCACATAGCAAATCGAGTTTACGAAAATGTTTTGTAAATATAGTTCTCACAGTTTTGAGACATTTTTAGAAAAAACAAGCATTTTTACTCAGCATACACTCCGATCTCTTTTAACATTATTTTCACAGTTTTAAAAATTATTTTTCAAGTACAGGCACGTTGAACGTTGGGACATATCAGGGTCCTCCTGACTACTAGTTATATGTGATGTATTTACTCATTATTGTATATATTTATAAGAAAGTACTTTGAACTTGTATAGTTGTGCATATGTATGTACATAGTTTTGTTTTATGAAAATGTGATGAGCCTGAGGCTCTTTTGAAGAAGTGTTATTGGTTGTCATATTTTGGAAGTGTAAATTGTATTTCTGAGGTTTTGGAGACATGTATCATGTCTGTTGTTATCTTTACGGAAATTTTATAAAATCCTGAGTTTAGAAAGGTCTAAAATTTTATCACGTGTTTCGGCAAGCAACACTGACAGCTTCATAAGTTCTCTAGTCGTTGGAAGTATCGATTTTGGGGGTTTACGTGGGGTTGTCGGCTGCAGATCACGCTGAGTAGGGGTGGGGATGTGGCACCGAATCCAGAGGGTGTCTGCGATACGTGTAACCGTAGGGTCGCATATGTGCACCAAGGGTTTCCTTAATTAGTTGAGTGTCATAGTAGTATTTTGGAGATTCGACAGGATGAAATTGTAAAGTGTTCAAGAATGGTGACACTTTTTCAAATTAAGGAAAGTGGAGGGTGAAAGTACAAAACATGGAAACTTTAATTTGTTAAAGGATAATAATAATAATAAATTGCCATAATGGTTGGGGGATGCAGAAATTCCTCTAGATCTCATATGATAGAAGCAGAGCTGCAGTTAAATTAAATTATTGTCACTATAAAGTTTAGTTGAATTCACGAGACAAGCCCGGAATATTTCGCATTTTGGGTGATAAGTACGTCGATGCTTCAAGGACAATATTTTTACACAAATCTCGAAAGTCGAAATAATGACTTGAGCTAAGTTCATTTACAATAAAGTGGCTTTGAAAACATAAAATTGTTTTGAAACTGAAGAAAAAGGACACGAGCCAAGACAATATGGAGTCATATATCAAATAATAATAATAAGGAGAAGAATAAAAAAAAAGATAAAAGAAATTCGAAAGGGGACGGACGAGACAGTGAGGGGAAGGCACGTGAATGGGAGAGAGAGGAAGATTTTATTTTATTTTTTCTTCTCTTCACTTCTCTCTAAGAATCTCTGAGAATCGGGCCGTAGGTTTTTCATCGGAAGCGAAGGCAAAGTTGGTCTGTGACGAAGCTGCGATAATGAGCACGAAAGCTTAGTTCGTCGAGCTCAGGTAGGGGAATTTTCTACTTGTATTAATTTCTATCCACAAAAAGGTCATTTAATGAAATAGGTTGTAGAAGGTTGTGAGACCGTAAAATTTCAGTCCCAAAATTTTTGGACTAGGTTTAGGAATTTTAGGAGTTTTTCGAACGGTCAGGGCTGTAAATTTGGGATTTGTTTTAGACAATTCGGGTTGTTTGGGATTGTTTTTCGGATAGTCGGACATAATTTTAGAACTGTTTTAGGCAATCTACGGACTATGTTAAGGTTTTGTTTTGATCTTGAGGCCAGTGTTTTAGTTATTGAGAAAAATAAATAATATGCTATTATATGATAAATGGAAATTATATGTAAAGGGTAAGCGGAGGCGAGGAGAGAAATTGTGAAGTTATTGCTCAATTATTGTAGGAAGAAGTGAGTGTTCTAAACTTTATTTTCAATACTAGTGTGACTTGTTTATAAAATTTGTTTACGATTTGTATGTTATGGTTAATTGTTAAACATATTTTAAAACATGGTTTGATTGTTTAAACCATATTTTATAAAAGCAATAATGACAAAATCTATATTTATAAATCAAGCCTTAAGAAATCCCTAGTTTAAGCAAGCATTACCGGTCAGAGGTATTTCGTACGTGCACGGTGAATTTAGGACATGATTGCATTGCATTTTAGATTTTCCTGGTAGGCAAACTTAGCTCATGCATTATATAATAGAGGAGGGTGTGTGCGTCTTTGGGTATATAGGGTTAGCGCACTAACTATTATATGGTGATGTGGACACGAAGTTCTTCCACCAACAAGTATCGGAATAGGTGATGTGGAGCGTGAGAGGTCGCTCGCATAGTCGAGGACCACAGGCTTCCACGTGTTTACTGGGGTAAGCCAAGCAAGAAAGGCCTTTAGTGGTTGATCTTTTATTTATAAGCGTTTTACATACACGACTTTAAATGGGCCGCGGTAAGCAAGTAAGCGGTTATAAAAAAGTTTTATAAACTTTATGTAAGCAATAACATTTTATGAAAGGTTTATAAACTTTTCTAGCAAAGCTCTGTCAGCGGGTTTACTTAAAAGTTTTAAAGCACATAGCAAAATGAAAACCATTTGTTTATGAAAGTTTTAGAAACTTTTATAGCAAAGCAAGCAAGCATTTTATGAAAATTCTTGTACAAGATAGTTTCGAGTTTTCAAACATTTCGGAAAAGAAGCAAGCATTTTTATAAAACATACCTCAAAGAACCACGAAATCATTCATTTTCTGGTTTTAAAAGGGGTGTTTTGGAGTGGGGAGATGTCGGACATTTGGGAGCATATGGGGTCTCACAGCCCTTCTAATTATATGTGATTTGTAATTTATATAACATTAACTAACTTTATTATAAATTGCTGAACTTTGTATAGTTAGCTATCTGTGTGCATAGTTTTATTTGTAATGCTGATGAGCTTGAGGGCTCTTTTGAAGAGATATTTATTAGTTTCCATATTTTAATTATAGTGTGTTCAAAGTTTAGGACATGCGTCTATATATAAATTTACTATATTTGAGGAAATTTATAAATCACAGTTGAAAAGAAAATTTTTATCTGGGTTTCCAGCTGACTCAGCACGGCTTGGCTTGTGACGCCCGATTCAGGGGTCCCATTTTTTATTTACATAAGAGTTTAATCAATAGCCACTTTACACCAATCTCTTAACTTCACAATGTTTCGATTATCTTTGCAAGGGTTTCTTAGACTACAACCATTATTCATATTCCAAACTGCTTGGGAGTCTTGATCTTCTTACGTACTGAGGATCTAGACGGGTGAGCAAAGCCCGGTGAATAAATTTCACTTACCAAGGGTTACTCCCCCACCTAATAAGTGTATGTGTAGTGACTGTACAGAAAACACACATTCAAGTATTATACCTACGCATGAATGTTATATGCCCATGCATGAAATGCCATCATGCCCATAACTTAGAGTCACTTTCATCGACTCCTTTGCACTACCTATGCTAAGTGTGACAAGCCGACCCGTCATTTCCTCCCAAATGACCACTTTTTCAAAACAAAGTTTTTGTTTTTTGAAGTTGTAACTCGTGGAAAGCCTCCAGTAGCATTTAATTGATCAACTTTGCTCTGTTTATATTTTGTAGGTAGTTTTAGTTTTACACCACTGACCTTGCCGCCGTTCAACATTTTCAACCATGTAGAGTCGTATCTAGCATGGTAAATTTGGGTCTTTCACCACTGAGGATCTACCACATCTTTCTATGCTCAAAACCTTTATTTTTCGTTTCCTTTATAAAAGCAGTGTGACTCATTCCCGGACGCGTCACATTGCGACCACATTTGCGACACAGATGCAGTGACATGACCAGGTATTACCGCTGACACCAGCATTTTCAAACCAGTTGTGATCGTTGGACCTTGTCATTACACGACCTGCCAACACAAACGATTATTGACCTACAACGGAGTGTACCGACACCTGCGTACACCAAACCAGTATGCCAATCTTGGCCATGCTCACCCCCATGTCATGCGATGTGTTGGTGCACATGTGCTATTATGCCAATTGTATATATATACACAACCATCCCATGCACATACTTGTTAGGGCATCATTTGGACATTTATATTCAAAGCGCTAAAATTCAGGGCCATTGTTCAGTCAGCATGGGGTCACCAGTTCTGCCATGTTATTACATCGATACATCATATATTAACATATACGTTCCGAGCCATGACCACCTGACGGTGCGTCCAGCGATGCGCGGGGTAACCATTTTTATCATTTAAATTTTGGGACCGCGCAAATCATTGCGGACACCTCATTTGTGGAGTTCCAGGACCCTCATTTGCCCAGTGAACCCGATCAGAGTGGGGGCTTGTCCGTCATTGCTTGACAGATGATCCCTCATCCAGGGCTACCACTGTGCCATCAGAAATTTAACCTCTTTGGCGATTCCCCCGTCAGGGGCTGCCTATCAATAGTCATTTAAGAACCGGCGATTCCTATTCAGGAGCTGCCCTACGCCTTCAGGTGGCAATGGGATGTGCAGCCCACACTGTCGGCCCGGGTGTCTTAACCTAGGCGGTAGCGTACCTCTAACTGGCGATTTCGCCGGGTGGCGGGTTAACCAGTGGTAGTCCGCTCGTCACTAGCCGGCGGGTGCCTTAACCGGTGGCGGTGTTCCTTGCCGCCGCGGCCCGGGTGCTTCTTGAGCGGCGGTGCACCTTCATGGTGGCGGGTGCGCTTAACCGTTACGATTACGCCATCCTCAGCCGTGATCACGCTAACCCGGCGGCTGGTGTGCGCCACCTGGCGGCGGTGCGCGCCTTCAGCGCTGATGAACCTACTAACGGCCGGGTGCGCCCGCTGGGCGGCAATCCACCGTCGCCTTTTGCCAGTGCCTTAACGGCGGCGGTGTCCCTCGCCTGGCGGCGTTGCGCCAGCGGCGGCGACGCCTCACCGCTGGCCGGCCCGGTGCGCCAACCGGTGACGGCACACTACCGCTAATGGCTAGAGTGCCTTAACTTTCGGTACCGATCCACTCTCTTGCTTAGCTATCTAAGGTAATAACCAACGACTCCCGAGACCGGGCGGTTTTCAGGCCTCTTTTCATCTCGCGAACCTTGTACCTCAGTGGTTCAGTAGCAGCCAGCATTTCCCAGGCGACGCCATTATGCACCGCCTTGGTGAGAAGTAACCAGTGGAAAAGCGCCTCTTGGGGTTTTGGTGACTCTCTAACTCGGGTCTCACATCTTGCGAAACTGGCATGGGATGCGCTCTTCTCTTGTCGGCGAAGCGCGATTCTAATGTTGAAGTTGAAGGATTTGAGTCTCTCATCGCCGAAACTCGTGAAACTCTCTCATCCCACTCCTCTGACTGGTTTGTTGAGATTTAATTCTCGAGAAATTTGTTATCTCAGCGCCATATGTGTGATCTCAGTGATCCTTGATTCTGCCTAATATTAAATAATCTGTGGTTTCTGATGGCATGATATATGCCTCAGTGAGCCGCCCGACTATTTGTTGACGATCCCAATGACATGTGTCTGCCAGTCTCCAGTTTGTCAGGAAATGTTTCAACCACCTATCAGGGCTTGAATGTAAATTCAGGTTTTCCTTCATGAGTTCTCTGTCTGGATTGAAGAAATTATGTTGGGGTCACGTGGGGTTAAACTGCTCCTTTGCTAAGTAGGGGTGGGGGTGTGTTAGGGTGTGTCAATAAGGGATGGAAGAAAGTGGGTAATGGGTAGTTATGTCATTTAACTTTTATACTTTTCAAGTTTATCCTTAAAAACTTTATATTTTTGGAAATGGTGTATGATATCACATTATCAACATTTTCCACTTTTTAAAAAATGGCTTTGGCTTTATAATTTTTTTTTAAGAAATAGCCGTTGTCTGATATTGGCATTTAATATTTTTTAAAAATGATAATGCCGTTGTTGGTGACAGCAATAGCATTTACTATATCAAACATATTATTTTTAATTTAATAATCCTTTTAGTTTAAATAATTTATCACCAAAAAAATCCACTTTGTGCATCGCCTTTTAATAACTTATTTTCATTTAGAAAAATTCTTATAATAATAATAATAAAATTAAAGTCACAATAATTATTTTAAAAAAGATTAATAAGATAAATATTAAAAAAATAAAAAAATAATATAAAATAAAAGAAAAATATAGTTAAAAATGAGATATATTTTGTTCTCTATTGGTGACTCCCAAAACCAGAGGTCTAAATGCGACAACTTTGATATATAAGAAGTCTGCTGTTCAGATCAGATATATCACATGTCTTAGTGCCATGGGGACTTTATCCTTCTATATTTAATTATAAATACACAAAATAACTTCATACAAAGCGTATACAAGAACGTGAGAGTTATAACACCTCATACGCCTTGTTTAAATACGTGCATTCAGACCCGAATGTTTTCCAGTATATAAAACGAGGATGCGTATTACGAGTACAAAGCGGGTTCTCCTGCATACCTAAAAATACATGAGGGCCTAACCCGACCTCACATAATTTTAATGGCGGCCTCTGGGAGCGTCATTGCCTTTTTTTGTGACTAGCACGAGGAGGTCACACGACGGGGTGAAACTCAGCTGCAGTGAAACAAAGCTACTAAGGCTACTCCGCTTTAGGTGCATACAAGTATAGTCTTTACTGAGTCACACAAACAACACAATCCATGCGGACATGTTGTCTACATCATGAAAAAAAACTACGTACATGTATGGGCGACCTTTCTACATGCCAGGTATGCTAGTCGACCTCGACCACCACCTAATGCAAGTGCAGTAGAATCCAAATATCAGTTTGTCCCGACTCCCATCCACACAACTCGTAGTCTATGTGATGTTTACATTTAATTGTTTGGTGTCATTTGGCCCATGGAGCTTTCAGGGGTCTCACCTCGGGTCTCTTGCCTCCAGACCATTTGGGACTTCCTGTGGATATACAAATAACAGGTTTTCAGTTTTGAGGGGGTGTACATCCTGCCTTTCGCCCGACACTATTCGTTTTCCATTTTCATTTAACATGTTGCCCTCAATTGGACTTGAAAAATTCACATTCTTGATCACGTAATTGACCTTCATAGCGGTGCCAAATCGATACCATGTACACACACCCATGCCAATGCGGTGATTTTAGTACACCCGATGCAATCGCGATTGTGCCCGCCACTCAAACTCTCAAACTCATGCCCAATGTATGACCTCTACATGGACATTTGCCTTGCACCATAAAGTTAACTAGCGCCAACAGTCCCTCGTGTCTAATGCACCTGACGGTTCTTATATTAGTTCATTATCGTTTACATGTTGTCAGCCACCAATTTACTCACTCGATTCAATACATCATCTGACATAACATTCCCATAACTCCATAATTAAATGAAGTAGAGACCATGGCTCCGTCTCGAATAGGACATACGCACCACCTCAGTACTGGGAACAACATCTTTAAAAACATGGCCATTTCTTTTCATTTTAACTACCTTTTCCATCTTGCATTGCTCTACAGAAATTCCCTTATATAATACTTGCTTTTTACTAATTAAAAAAAAAATCTCCCCTAAAACACAACATTTACCCTATGCGACATATCTCTGATAGGGTCACAGCTGAACTCAAGCAATGCCATTTCATAGCCCAAAGAAAAGGAAAAATAACCAAATAGGCAAAGTCACACATTTTGTAGCGTGTGGGATCAAGTCCTTGTTCCACTTTCAACCTTGCAACAATGGAGGTCTGTATCTTTTTCCTCCTCCTCTTCCTTCCTTCCTTCATTTTCTTTCTCTTTTTCTTATCTATATTTTGCAGATTATTTCTATTGGTTACCATCCCATCTCCTCAGCTCATGAATTGTTCTAAGAAGCGGGAGTCCTTTTCCTCGCCATGTTTTTGATCAATCCAGCACGAAGCCACTAAGCTAAGACCTTCAATTCTCAAACATGCATGACACATCAGCTAAGTTCTGGGCATGTATGCTCATGCAAAACCTCAATCACTCTGTTGCGTATGCTGGCTGCAGTGCAGGGCATGACCTTGGCCCACTCAGAGTTTGCAAGTGTCACCCAAGTTCTCAGTGCCACGTGGCATACACTCTCATGCCACGTGTCACCCCGTGATTGGCCCGTTGAACCTCGAATTACGTGAAAAATCGACTGTCTCGGGATTCAATGTAGTTCGTCTAGTTCAACTGTTTAGTGAGGATCAGTTCTCAGGCGCGATCCATTTTGAAGTCATCAAAGTTTAGAGAAAAGTCTGGGGTTTGCTTGTGTCGTCACGGCAAGAGAATTACAATTCGCAAATAAACTTTTCCTGGGTTTCATTCCCCTCCTTACAAGAATTTCGAATCAAATTCTACGCATCTATACATTCAAACACATGCATACAGAATAAATCATTTAAAACCTTAATGATGAGAAAGCACATTCGATCGAACAAGAAGGGGGATAGTTGGTCATACGGTGTCCTCAGCGCTCCCCATATCGCCTCCTCAACTCCTAGGTCTTTGCCACAACACCTTCACAAGCCCTCATAGTCTTGCCAGCAAGGCACCATCTTAGTTAATCATGATCTTCTTTTGATTCTCTCAGAAGGTCCCATCCTCATGGTCGGATCACAGGGTGTACTTCCACGACAGAGGCGTTAGAAATACCTCATGACGCAAACAAACTCGAAGCGACAACACTAACCAATCGCGTGCCCCTCTTGAGTGCTGGAAAGTCCAGTGGCACTCAGACGGCGAAAAACTGTAGCGTAAGACTGATCCTCTATGGCATTCTGCCAGGGCGCGTCACGCCTCGAACTCTAGAATTAGTCGTCGTATATCGACATAATTCTTAAATCATTTACACAGGTAGTAGGCGACTGCGTATCAAATCACCTTCTCAGTGTCATCAAATCAAATTCAAGACGGGTGGAAGGGTCTCTCCCCGCCTATAATCAGTAGAATCTGCCAGTATGATATAATGCCATTAGAGCCTCATAGAGATACTCGCCATTTAAATTGTTTTCATATTTATCTTATTAATTTTTTTAAAAAAATTACTGTACTTTAATTTTATTATTATTATTATTATTATTATTATTATTATTATTATTATTATTATTATAATAAAACAGATTGAAAGGTGATGATAAATGATATAACATATTAGATAAGTAAGATATCATTAATTTTAATAATTTCTTATTTTGAGATTTTTGTTGGGTTTGTAATGCATTAAAGAGTGGATTGATTTAGATGATTCATTCAAACTAAAAACTATAGTTTGATAATCTTTAAATTTTGAAATTGTAGTAAATGTTCTTGTGTAAAAGCATTATCTTAAAAAAAATTTATCAAGTAAAGCTTTTCGAATAGAGGCATTTGTGTAGAAGATAGTAAGATTATTTTAATAAGTTTCAATATCATTATTTTAGTTTTAACAAAAATATATATATTATTTTAATCAAAACTCTAGGGTATTTCCGTCATTCTGCAACTCAAAAATAGCTGCGATCAGAATATTATAGTGGCGTCAAAAGCTAAACGAGGTTTGGAACCTCACGAGGATTTGAACTTAAATATACAATCATGACAACTTTTCAACACGTGGTAAAATAATGAAGACAGTGAATAACTATTATGTGAAATGTCTGTTTTACTACCATAGCGATATATTTTGCAAAAAAAGTAAATCTACAACATTCTATTCATGACATTAGCTCCAACATCAATTTTATTTTTAATTAAATTAGTAAGCGGAGTTGACTCTAATTATCCATTTCTATTATTTTCTCATGCTCACAAATAAATATTAATTAATTTTTTTCCTTCGATCACCACAGTATGTTCTCCAATTATTTGTAATTAATTTTGCGATTTTTTGAAAGACAAATTAAACAAATTATCCATAAATTTACTGGAGAGGTAAAAGGGATTATGTAAAATAGAATTTAGTGTAATGAAATATTTAGTAAACAATTTAAAAAAGAGTTTGGTTTATTAAAACATTGATATCGAATTTTGTAGCTATTAATTACTATCTCAATTACACAGTCAAGGTAGCAGTTGATAATTTTTCTTATCTTAAATTATAACGTAGTGATTAATAATTCATTGATAAACAAATCCAAACTTAAATGTGTTTGTTTATGTGACACCCAATTTCAGAGTCAGTTGACAGCCATAACGAAAGTATGTGCATTAATTTATTATCAGTACTTTCGTGAGTGTCTCTCAGGACTCGACATGATAAATGTACGTCGGGCCCATTACATCTGCTACTAAAATCTGTCATTATATTACAATGGTTTGGGGTTGATGCTCCCTATACAACATGTTTGATAAATATTTCATACATGTTTTACAAGGTATATAATCAAAACCCATGTGTCCGGCTTTCTTCACAAAAGCGACCTCACAGTGACGTCGTCTTCCAAGTATACTCCACACATTGCACAAGAGGATCCGTGACGGGGTGAGCAGTGCCAGTAAATTGAATTTTCCATTTAGTTCCTCCCACTAGTGCTCATGCAATGAACCACCCATTCAGTAGAGTTATGATTCTACTCAAGATGTCTATGTCTTATGGATGAGAATGTGACTCACCGTTTCCTTCAGGAGCCCTCGCTAACTCCCTCGCATGCAAGGCAAGTTTAGAAGCTGTGTTTTCAAACAAGGGTTTTGTTCCACGAAAACACCGCTTCAATTTTAAATAAAATTCTATGGACAGCCCTCGATATGAATTATTAGATAACTCTACAGCGATCGTGGATCATCTCAGAGATGAGTGTGGGCAGCTCTAGCGTTATGGAAAATCTTCCATCAGAAGAATTCATTTAACAACCATGTTTCATGTCATGCACTCATACCTATCTGGTTACGATTACATATAAATCACAATATACCATTCTGTAATTATGTTAATATATCCATGTGCATATATTACTTGAAAATCATACAAAAAGCAACGTGTTGTTCATTCGTAGCAGCCTTTTTAAAATTAGCTCACATGGGCTAATAAACAATTCGGCAGTCCATCTTGGAGTCGCCCAAGGCATCACGCCTACAACACAACATGTTATTTAAATCATAGCAATAACATATCAACACACAAGCAACACATACGAGTCCGATCATTTTAGGCTTTGTCAAAGCTCTCTAAAGTTTCGCCACTCGGTCAGTTTTGTGCCAGATGTTGACCACTCGGGCCCCAAGAACACCCCCAACCATTAAAATGGCTCTTAGCCAAAGAATAAATGGTAGGAGAAAACCCCTACCTCCGGAGTTCTTAGAAACTCCACATCTGTACTGTCACGTAGCTCTTGGTCAGGGATCAACTTTGCCTGTGTCTCACGAGTTTGACGGATGCGATCTTAGAAATCTGGGAGAGAGTGAGGAGCTTCTCCTCACTCCTAGAAACTCTTCTGCTTTCTCTCTCTTTCTCTCTCTTTCTCCCTTTTCCCTCCCAAGCAGTTGGGATTAAAGTTGGGTAAGACAACGCTCCATCCTCTCATGCTTACTTGTCACTTTCAAATTGGTTCTAAGGATTTTGCCTGTCGCCTTAATATGCCATGGATTTCCATCCATTCACAAGGTGTCATGTGTCTCTATGGCCCCACACTTAAGCTCATGTTTGGTAGCTCTCCATGACCTGTGTCTCATCTTGAGCCAGCCTCAGAAAATAAAGACAAGTGTCCTTGTACTCTCGGTGCCTCGAAGAAAACGTGAAATTTTGATTGTCTCTAGGTCGATGAAGTCGTGGTAGCTAGATTTCGCGAGATGATTTCAACAGTGAAGTCCGTTTAGTCATCTGAGATCTAGAAAAATTCCGGATTTTGACAGAAATTACCATTTTACCATTTTTCAAAAAATTAGTATTTTATGGGGTTTTACAGTTTCCAAGGAAGAATGAAATGAGGTTTGTTGGTGTCTCTTCAATCTACAACAAAATATTTTAATCAAAATTTAAAATAATTTAAATATGTTTGTTTCAGGAAAAATGAAATGAAATGAAATGAAATGAGAAATAGAGGAGTGAGACTGTTTGTTGTTGTCTTCTTGATCTATGGATCATTGAGCAATAAATAGAGATGGAATGAATGATATCTATCATTAATTCGAACCATAGAAATACACATTTTATTCCTCGAAAAACTTTGAATTAAACACCCTTTAAATTCATTTAAATCCCAAATAAATACAACTTAATTGTATTAATCATAATTCAAATCTTCTTACTTGATGAAAGAATGTTACCATAAAATTATGTGCCCTCCCGACATTCACATACATACATACATTCATAAGCCATTTGGATACATCTTTTATGATTTTAATACTTATAATGAACTTATAAAGTTCTTCTTCTTCAAAAAAAAAAAAAAAAAAAAAAAAAAGAACTTAATTTTAAACAAAAATTAAAATAATTAAAAAATATATATCTATGAGAATTTCAAGTTTTTTCTTAAAAAATATGAAAGAACAAGACAAAAACATATGTAATGATCAAGAAGATTAACATAGGAGAAATAATCTCCGCACCAAATCCATCTCATTCTATGCTTCACACATCAATGACATATCATCTGATCATCATTAGGAGGGGATGAACATCGGTCGAGGAAGAGAGTGATACTGTGATTCTCTTTAAAAATATGTTTGCATCAAAGGAAGAAATTAGGGACCTCCTCGTGGTCGTAGCAGGGGACTACGCTATGGCGGAAGTGGGGCTGGGCTTTGTTCATGGAAGGGTGCAGTGAAGTGAGAGTTAGGTGGCATGGTGTTATTTGCATTAGGAGGTTTCACAGTAGTCGGTACTGTTCTTGATTTAAGTTAGAGGCTTTTGATGTAGTTACTGGAGAAGGTTCTTTTATGCGGATGCCAGGCGACATTTTCACTCCTTGAACATCTTCTTTGCATTCAATTTGTTTTTTTATGGAGTTTTAGGTTCTTCAGAGCGACCTCTTTACAATTTCAAGCCCACTTGTTTCCTATTTCTTCATGGGCTTAGATTAGAATCTTGTCCTCCTCTTCCTCCATATGTCCTTATATAGCCTTTTTGTGATATCTGTTCCACTTCTATATGTATATATGAATGATGGTCAATAGTGAGACGGACCTAGAAAATATAGTTGGGAGTGTGATGGCTAAGTATTTTATCTTCCAAATTTGAGGTCAGAGGTTGAAACCACATGTAAATGTTGCAATGATAATTGTCATAGTTTTAAGGCAACAAGATATAACCATGAGGTCTGATTATAGTGTCCCACTTTTAATACATGCATCTATTAAGAAAAAGTGCATCCTAGACTTTAATTTTCTTTTTTTATAATATTTTTTATTTCATTAATTTAATTTTTTATAGAGTAATTAGATTTTTGAATTGTCAATTCACGGTTTTTACTTCGCTCGGACATGTATCTTATGTTGCGCCTTAAGCATTAGTAGCTATCGGGGTTTTGGCTTTTAGAACTATGATGATGGCATATGTTTCCTTTATACCACCTAAGGATGCAAAATGAGCATATATAATTAATCTCCATAGGAAAACCCTAATATTTTATGTACCATTTGGGGGGTATGAGTGTTTTATTCATGTATATATGTTTTATATATGATGATGTATGCATGACTCTTATGGTAGGGAAAGGGAGACATAATTTTTTTCTAATTAAGCTTGAATTTGGGTATTGGATGGCTAACAAGAAAAGCGAGAGATGGTGGGCATTAATATCAAGGCATTTGGAGTAATGGACACAAGGTTTTTATTTAGTGGAAGGAAAAACCCATATATCTTTCGAAGGATATATGACAATATAATAATATATATATATATATATATAACTATATATATATATTATATTTATTTATTTATAATGAGATTCATCAATAGACACTTTATTCATGAACATAAATCAAAATCAAAAATCAAAAATCAAAATCAAAGGAAGAGAAAGACAAAAGAACCTTAATGTTAGGCTGAGATGATTGTGCCATCTCTCTACGCAACTGCTTCCTATCCTCCATTCGGCATCGAGAAATGGGACTCAATTTCCTCCTCATCTTGCTCTACCGAGTTGAATCCAACGATCCTTAATTGCATGAGAATGAGAAAACACATTATCAAAGACATACATTAGAACAAAACCTAGATAAAAAAATTATACATTTTCATAAAGTAGAGTTATATAGATCTTTTTTTATTATTATTAATGATGCCTGCGATTTACCTCTGTCATGCTGGTGTCAGTGCCTCATAAACACATGGGGTTTCTTTCTACCTTTAATGTGTCTTTTTAAGGTCTTAGAAGAAACATTGTTCTTAACTAAATTCATCTCTTGATTTTGTTGTACAAACGATTCTCCCAGTTATGCATGACACTTCATCAGGTATAACAAAGTTCTGAGGCAATTCCTCTTGACCAGGTTAGACCGCGCCATGCATCTCTGCTTGTGAGTGGTGGTGCGACCTTCGCTCTTTGATGATGATGGTGTAACATATATCCTCTTCCTCCTCTCCACTCACTTCCATTATTGGTGGGAAGAGTTCTGGAAAGCCATTCAGACATTTTTCAGCGGCTTCAATTGGCAACATCGAGATTCATGGAAGACCCATATGAAGTTTTCGGGGATCAATAGTGGTTTGGACTCGGTGGAGGGTTTTGAAGGAGAGCAGTAGCGAAGCCCGATGATCCAAATGGTGGAAATCTTGGAAGAGAGATTTTGATGAACAGGGTTCTAAGGAAAACCCACCATCTCCTCCTCTACCTATATAAGGTGGTTTTACGTAATTCTCGGGAAGCGTTGTTTGTGAGAGAAGCGAGATTTGCCTTGTACTTTTGTATTAAATCCATGAGAGAAGAGAAAAGAAAGAAAGAGCAGGGAAAGCGAGAGGAGATTTTTTTGTGTGTGTTTTTTTCTTTTTGGAGCTAGGGTTTGTGTGTCATTGTCCTTACTCATATCTTTAATAAATTACTTAAAGAGAATGGAAAACATTTACTATTAATTTGGGTTAATCCTAGGCGATGATTGGGATTAATCCAGCGGTCGAGGTTGCTCCACTATTGTGACTTTTAAGTTTACTCTATGGGTGAGTGGGACGGTGGCCCATACTAAATTCCATTTTTTGTAAAAGGTCAAAGGGACAGTCAGCTATTTCAAACAACGCAGCGAGGGGACTCACTAACTCGGGTTAGTTAACAGGTTGTTATAACTTGCTTACCTGGCATCCTTCCATTGGATCTAATTGTGTATTTCCGTATTCCATTTTAGGGTATTTTCGTCATTACTGCATTCAAACTTTTAAAGAGCTACCCAATCGGATTTGCTAAGCTGGGGTCAAAGGCAGGAAGATTTGGGAGACACTCTTGGGGAGGATTTGTTTTGAAACATGTGAATGTGTAATAGAACTTTTTCAACACGTGGTAAAAATGATGAAAGGCAATTAAGACTAACTATTATGCGAAATAGTACATTTAACACCTACACCACTGTAAAACGTATGTTTTAGCAAAAGAAAAGAAAAGAAAAAAGAGAATCATACGACATTCATTCTCATTATCATCTTCAGCGTCAAATTTTATTTTTAATTAAATTAGTAAAAGGGAGGAAATGCCACTCTAGTATCAGACAAAGCACCATACTCTAGAACTACATCGTAAGCCTCAACTTGGAATCAAGGAGTGATACGATACAATAGAAAAACCTAATGCTAAATACTGCTATGCCACCTAACTCTACTCTGCTGGTGTACTCATGAACAAGCAGAGCTCCACAGGCACTTTTAACAAACCGGCAGCATAGTCCTCGGTTGAAACTACTGAGAAGATTAGATTTTCTTTGATGCAAACATATTTTAGGAGAATTGTAGTATTTACTCTCTTCTGAATGGATGTCTGAATCCCCCATGCTGATGATCATGTGGTATAGCTTCATTGATGCGGTGTGAAGTGAAAGGAAGGAGATGGATTTAATTGGAGATTATTTCTCATATTGTCTTTGATCGTCATGGTTGTGGGAATTAAAGCCTATAGATTTATAATCTTGTGGCATAAAAGTTTTTTTCTATGTCTAGTATCTTATTAGGCAAGCCTTTAAGGTTCATCAAAAAGTGAATATATGATATAGAAAAAAGGCAAATAAAGTGTTAAAATGATCACATTACATATGTTTTGTCTTGTTATAAATCTGTTTTAAGAAAAACTTGAAATAATCATAGATAGATTTTGTTGAATTATTTTAATTTTGTTTCTAATTAAGTTACTTTTTTTTGAAGAAAGAAGAAAGTAGAAGATGAAGAACTATAAGTTTCAATATAGCATGTATCCATGTATGTACCGGAGTTTATGATGAATGTATGTATGTGAATGATGGGGCGGGCATACTCTGAATTTTATATGAAGTAACGGACTTTTCATCAAAGTAGTAAGATATGAATTAGGATTAATACAATTAAGATTTGTATTTATTTGAGATTTAAGCGTTTGAGGGTGTTTAATTTAAAGTTTTTGAAGGAATAAATGTGGTATTTTATGGTTATAATTAATGCATAGTCTGAAACGGTATGTTATGATTGCACTAATATTAAAAATTGTTTTTTTTACATTTATTCATTTTATATTTACATTATAGAATTTTATTCCTTACAAATGTATTACACCTTTATGGAGTTTTGGACATGTTGGTTTTAAAAAATATTTGGTATTTACAAATTATGAAATATATTTAGCCCCCCACGAGCACAATCTTTCTATTTGTCATTTGGATGATCAAAGATTGAAGACACCAACAAACAGAAACCACCCTATTTCATTTCATTTTTCCTTGGAAACAAACACATTTAAATTTTGATTAAGAACATTTTTGCTCTAGATTGAAGAGACACCAACAAACCTCATTTCAATCTTTCATGGAAACAAACACATTAAGATTATTTTGTTTGTACTAGAAATTTAATAAAGACCATTTCTTGTAGAGAATTTGGAGGGATAAGAAAAAAAATTATCAGTATTACCTTTCAGACACATTAATAATTAGGAGTGATGGTGATAGCTAATAAAATTAGTTCTTAAAAAGCAAGAAATGTTTACCTCACAATTAGAACCAACTCTTAATTACTTACTAAATGTTTAATGCATGGAGAGGAGGGATTCTTTCCAGTTACCAATCCACTCTTTTACTCTCTCTCATAAATTTTATGGATAATTTGTTTAATTTGTTCTTTCAAAAATAAAAATTAATTATTAAATATCGATAGAGAATATAATGTAGATGAAAAAATAAAATAAATTAATTTTTATTTACAGAAACATGAAAATAATAGAAATGATAATTGTGGTCAGGCTATGTTTTACTAATTTAATTAAAATAAAATCGATCTTTAATTTGGTGGTGAATGAATGTGAAGGATTTTTTTTAAATATGTGCTTTTTATAGGAGTAGGGGGTAGGAAACAGTCATTTAGCATAATAGTTAGTTCAACGTCTTTTGTCATTTTACCACGTGTTTGAAAAAGTTTTTGTCATGCATTTTTATAAAATGACGAGACATAAATCCCCATAGAATTATGAGCCACTACTTTTAGCGCCAGTGTGATATCAGATTGGGTGGCTATTTTAAAGTTAGGCGTAATATGAAAATACCCTAAAATGGAATTCGGAAATACACAAATAGATCCAATGGAAGGATACCAGGTAAGCAAGTTGTAACAACTACACCAACCCGAGTTAGGGTGAGTCTCTGTGATTGTCTGAAACAAAGACTCATCCCTTTGACCTTTTTTACTAAAATGGAAAATTTAGTAGGGCCCATTGTCCTACTACCCATAGAAACAAAGTCTAGCAATTAGGAGCAATCGACCGTTGAGTTAATCCCAACCAACGGCTGGGATGAACCCGGTATGTCAATCTTGATTCTCACATACCTATTATTAAGGGTAAGGAGTAAGGAAGCAAGAACGATGACACACAAACTGGTAGCTCCAAAAAAAACACACACACACACACACAAAATTTTCTCTCGCTTTCCGGTGCTTCTTTCTTTTCTCTCATGGTTTTAACCCAGTACAGGAAAATGACACACCCCACCCCACCCACAGCGTGGGTGTGCGAGCCACTCCACGAATCCCCGGCCGTTACTAGCATTTGGGAATCCACGTGAAGCGAAAGCGCCTTTGGCACCTTTAAAACCTCCTATAAAAATTTTTTCTTTTATTTTTATTTTTAACTTAAGTTTATTTAAAATCTTTAACGTGAAAAACCGATGACATGTAATTGCGTATTATATAATTCAAATCTGTGCCATCGATTTATGCTATATCGAACATGGCAACTTGACGCTACCAACACATTCTCCACAAGAATTATACTATGTACATATATGTTCCAATATACATATTCAAAGTCTTTCCTTACATAATATTCTTAATTACGGCACTTGTACAATGTCGGAAATCTATAGGTAACTCCGGCGTCTTACGTACCTCTACTAGAAAATAGTTTTAAAATGGAAAATAATGAGCTAAAGCAGGCTGATAGTGTATGCTTTATAAAATGTTTTGCTTTTCAGGAAAACATCTCAAAAAATGTAAAACTCTCTTTTAAAAATATTCTCATAAACTTTACTTTGCTTTCACTTGCTTCAAGAGTTTCTAAAACTTCTTTTAGCACTTGCTTTTATGCCTTGCTTTTAAAAGTTTATAAAACTTTTTAATACTTGCTTTAACACTTTCTTTAAAGCTTATAAAACTCTTATTTCTTACTTGCTTAGAAATTTATAAAACTTCTCAATTTCTCTTAGCACTTGCTTTATCTTGTAATAGGAAAAAAGTTTGCCAAAATCTTTCACAAACCTTTTGCTTTAAAAGTTTCTCAAAAAAATTTTCATAAAAAACGAACGCAGGGGCTCAGCGATCGTTTGAAATCTAAGCGGAGCTTGGGGTGAACCGTTTGCTTTAAATCCAGGAGCTTGGCTTAGCCGTCGTTTGAAATCTAGGGAGCTTGGCTCAGCAGGTTGCTTTAAAACTCTGAAGCACAGGCGGTAGTGAACCAATGGTTGATTTTTTTAAAAGCGTATATGCTGCTTATAAAACATCCAACCCTTTGGAGGCTATTTTTCTTCTTGTACCCTAGTGAACCGCAGGGCACGTGCATCGATAAATGCGATTGGAAGGACCTTTGTCGCGTCACCTTTTCGAAGCGAATATGGTGGGATTGACTAGGTAATAGCCATCACCACCATAATTTAGATTCGAAGCTCTCGTAACCTTATATGCTCCTGTACGTGCCGGTCTCCTTTAAATGCATGATGTATGACCTAAGCTTTGCCGACCGAGGGCAAAACTACAATAAGATGTATTGACACACCCACCTTCCCGATTGGCGGTGTGCAGCCACTCCACGAAATCTGACCGTTACCTCTAATGACTAGAAATCCGCTATTGAGTGAAGCGTGTTGCTTGCTAAAACCTCGTATAAAGAATTTTCTTTTGTTATAGCAAGTTTGGTAAAGATCTTAGCGTGTGGGAAAACCGGCGGCATGACGGCTGCATATAGAACAAAATTCCAAATCACATATACATCAATTTACTCGTCAATGGCAGCCAGCAGCTATAGCCACGTTCTCTCGACACTACTCTGTACTTTCCCATATGTTCCATTATACAATTAAGTATATTCTTACAAAATATAATTAATTCTGACACTTGTGCAATGTCGGGAGAAATCTGGTGTGCTCCACGGCGTCTTGTGCGTACCTGGAAAATAGTTTTAAAATAGAAAATAATAGGCTAAATGAGCTGGAGTGAGTGTCTTTTATAAAATGTTTTTGCTTTTCAGGAAAACATCAAAATGTAAAACTCTTTTTTTACAAATATTTTCAGAGATTTTACTTTGGCACCTTGCTAAAAGTTTCTAAAACTTTTCTTTCATACTTACTTACTTTGCTTCACTTCTTTAAAAGCTTATAAAAACTCTTATTGCTTGCTATGAGTTTTATAAAACTTCTCAAAATTTCTCTTGCTTGTTTGTTTCTATCTTACTTGAAAAGTTTCTTAAAACCTTTCACAAACCTTTTGCTTTAAAAGTTCTCAAAACATTTTCATAAAAACGGGAGCTTGGCTAAACCGCATGCTTTGAAAATAAAAACGGGGGCACAGGCTCAACCGTTTTACTTCAAAATCCATGAGACTTGACTCATCCGTTGTTTGAAATCTAAGGGCTTGGCTCAGCGGATTTAGCTTTAAAACTCTCACGAAAGCCTAAGCGACCGTGAACGATAGTTGATTTTTCAAAGCGTATATCATGGCTCGCAAAGCATCAACCCGCTGGGCTTTGTTACCTTCACGTACCCTAGTGAACCACGGAGCACGTGCATCGGCCAGGTGTGGTGGAAGGACCTTTGTCCACGCGTGTACCTTTTTCAGTGAATATGGTGGAATTGACCTCGATGTCGCCATTACCATAATTTAGTTAGAGCTCCATTGCTCCGGTGCGTGTCACGAAAGTCTAACATATTACGCGTAAGGCTATTTTTCGCAGTATTCTTTGCTGCTTGCTTTTTGAAAATGGTTTACAATTTAAAACCATTTTCTTGCTTGCTAGCAGAAAAATGGTTTAATTATTCAAAACCATTTGCTTGCTTCGCTAACAGCGAAAAATGGTTTAATTATTCAAAACCATTTAACACTTAACTTTCCCCAATTCATTGCCTTCTTGAAAATGGTTTGTATCAAAGCTATGAAATACCCGATTAATAAGCGGTTATAGCCAATAATAATAATAATACACTGGTATTTGGAAAAAATGAGTTTAGGAAACGCTCCGCCTCTTTAGCATGAACTTGAGCCGCGATCCCGCACCATCACGTAGTGGCACTAACTCTGCGCTCCGGCCGAATACGGCGATATGTGTCGCTTTCACATTATAGCGTATAATTTTAACGTTCTTCTAGCACTTATTCATACTCCAGCGTTAGTTTTTCATTCGGTTCAATCTTATTGAACCTATCTTAATCATTTAATAAGGTTCCTAAACTATCGGTGTCTGGTCGGGCTTAATTGCCACAAAAACAGCATTACAGTGGCATTTGGGCACATGCAGTACACCCTGAACAGTAGCCACGGGCACATGTTGGCCACGACAGAAAGAACCTGCGAACACACTGTGACACCAAATCCTGAGTCCGGGTTGACCACCGTCTGACCCTCACGAGCTATGTGTCTCTATCATGAGACCCATACTTGAAGTAAATGAACCCAATAAGGCCCATCATCCATACTCGTCTGGTTACAAGACCATAAATTTCTAGATCCAAGGTTATTACATCCCCTCTTATCTAGCTTATATATTAAAAACTAGTTTCATTCTAATATAACCATAAAGCAGAATCGAGGCTGATCCATTGCTTCATAATCTTGGCCTCCTAAGGAGGCGTCGTGCACTTTTGTACTTGTCTTTATGTAATATACTGAAAGGATCCCACGACAGGGTGAGCTAATGCCAGTAGAGGATAAATCTCTGAGGGGCTATTCCCGCTAAGTGCGTGTAAGTGATCATTTCCGCGGTCGAACCAACAACCAATGCATTGCGCTAAATGTTTATCACTATCATGGAAGTACATGCATGTATGAGGCGACGTATACATACCCCGTGCAGTCGACCTCTGACCCACTATCCAATGCAAGTGCCCGATGGGAAATCAATGCCGGTCAATCTCGACTCCATCTCTGACCCACGTAGTCTGTGTGATGTTTGTTCAATTATTTGGTGTCTTTTTGGGTAACCAGAACTTTTCGAGGGTCTCATGTGATTTTCTTAGCCCTCTAACATTTCGGGCTTTCACCGGTGGATCTGTTGCATCTAACGAGGTTTTAGTTTTTCACACAGGAAGTATCTGTCCCCTACTTTGCTTCCTTGACACATTTCATTTTCCATTTTAGTTTAACCTTTGTGAACCTCATTGGACTTTATTATTCAAACCCACACAATTCAACGCAAGCGGTGCCAAATCAATACCATGAACACACTTTCATGTAATGTGGTGTTACCGCACACCAATGCAAGGCAATTTGTGCCACTGCACTCAAACCCATGACCAGTGTGAGACCTCTCATAGACATTCTACACCGTACACTATATTGTGTGCTATGAACACTCCATGTCTAATGCACACTGTATTTCATATTTAACATACATGCAGTCATGTTAATATTTACATATTCAAATCAATACATCATAAGCATACTACATCTTTCATTGGTTCATTCATGTCAACACATCATTCAAGCATGTATTAAAAATAATTTCAACCATTACCCAGGCAGTAATGCCATAATTCATGTTCTTGGGCGAGACATAGTATATCGATCCATACGACCCCAATGCATATAATTATTTCCATCTTTTATCACATAATTTCATATTCGACATGTCATTGAATTCATGAAGTAATACACACATTAGCCATTCACGGCCATAAATCGGCCATGCTTGGCCTGAGGAATAATCTAGACTTAGTCGGAAAAGTCGATTTTTGTAAATAACACTGCAAACATCAACCGCGTTCCTTGCCGGGCCGTATGCGGTCGAAGCATTTGTTACAAGCAGTTCAAAGCGGAAGTTTGAAACCCAAAGCGAACTATTTCTTCAGCTATCACGTGACTGACTGATATTCTAAAGCCTATATTTTGGCTGAGAACTTTATTTTATTAAATTCCTGAACTCACTTGGGGCTTTTAGTAGAGTCACGGAAGGCAGCGAGCTCGGAGTTGGGGGCGAGAAAGTTGTGGCCGTCAGAGAGTTGACGGCCGATTCACAAAGGGTGTGCGAAATTTGGGCACACCCCGTTTGCTATCGCTGGGGTTTTGCCATTTCAGAACACAGTGTGTTCGGTCTTGAACAGTCCCAAAACCTCGTAAAGCCAGTTCTTTGAGCCATCACACAATCACAAACAAACCACCTGACATCCAAACTGGCTCGGGAAAACGAGACGAAAACGGCGGCGTGTGGCACGGCCCCTAAAGTAAAGCAGCAGTAGGAGGAAACCACACTGCATGGCGCGATTCCGGGTTCTTTGCCGTCGAGTGCATCGCTGCACTTAACACTCTTCCTCTTCCTCTTTCTTTTCCTCTCTTCTCCCGCTTTTTCCTCTTCTCTTTTTTCTTGCTCTTTCTCTTCCTTTTCCTCCCTTCCTCCACCTTTCCTCGCTCTCTTCTCACTTTTCCTCATCCACTTCCTCCACTTCCTCTTCTCACTTCTTTGCTCTGGGCTGGTTTCAGAGGCTCTCCCTTGCTCCACCACCGCAGCCCATGAAGCTCACTATATAGACCTTGGCGAAAGCCTTGTGCCATTGCGACATTATATGTGTCACCATGCATACATATGCATTGTATTTCATCTTGCCATTAGCCAGCCTCCTATAACTTTCTGTGTCACTCACAGTAGCTTGCCATGTGTCACTCTATGGCTTGTGTGTCACCCTTTGTCAGTTCACCATGTGTCATCCACATATTTCATCGTGTGTGCTTGGCTCTGTTTTCTCTGAAATAAAGTGTAACAGGAATTCAGACTGACCGAATCTGCAATTTAATTTGGGTGCTAATTTTCATGAGGCAGTTCATAGGGTGTAATCAGTTTGTCATCAGGATCTAGAAAAATCCCAACTTTCTTTGGACTATTAGGTAAACTATACATTTTCACATATAATCGAAAATTTAAATTTAAAATTTTCATGGGTTCTCTCCAACCTCATTACATGTCTTAGAATTTTCCACTTAAGTACTGGTGAGCTTCTTTTGCCACTTTTATATAGATTCACTTCATGCGCTTTACCATAAATTCATACAACACACCTCAAAATTTACTTTGATTTCATCTCAAAACAACTTCACAAACACTTAATTGGTGCTTTGGAACCTCGAACCACAAAACCACAGGTAAAATCAAGATTAACCTAGGTCCCTGCAATTCTTTTTAAAACCACATAATTTTGATGATTCCATGTTTTATTTTCTCAATTGAGTTTGCTCTCACTAACACAATTCAAAGGTTTATGTGATCTTTGCACAAAACCTAGACGAAGGAGCATCACAATCTCCCATACAATACAAGGAATCCAAATACACTTGATTCTAAGACAAACATACCTTGATCTTGGATTTCTTCTCCTTCTCCCTTCTTCTTCCTCTTTTCTTCCTCTTCTTTCTCTTCTGCTCCTCCCACCTCACCAATCGTGAAGCCCTAGCTTTGGAGACCAAATGAGACGATGGTTTGTCTCATCCCTCAGCTACAAAACCCATTTTTTGACTTAATTATAAGTTAGTCCTTCATCTCATAAGATTTGCACCTCGACTTTTAATATTTGATTATGACTTATGTTATTTGTATTATGTATCTCTACATAATGATTTTTCATATTCTTTTTGCTAAATGACAGGTGTACCCTTGAACTAATGCCACTGATTCTAAACTCCGTAAACTTTCATTTCCTACTTTAGTCTCCAAATTACTACTATGTGACACTTGTTTTTCTTGCCACCCTACAGTATCATGTCTTGTACACTCTCTAAGGCAAGGGGTGTTGTATGAATCTAACTCCACCGTGCAAATGCGAGACCTCTGACACGGTTTGCTTGCCACAGAACTAAGGGAAGGCTGTTTATATTCTTTTTGCAACATAGCTCTTTGAAAAATGGTTTGTTAAAACCATTTGCTTTCTTAACATGAAAATGGTTTAATTATTCAACCATTCAACGCTAACTTTTAAAGTTTGTAAAAGCTTTTAATACTTGCTTGAAAAATGGTTTTATTTATTCAAAACCATTTGCTTACTTGCTTGCTTGCTTGAAAAATGGTTTAATTATTCAAAACCATTTGCTCACTTGCTTGCTTGCTTGAAAAATGGTTTAATTCTTCAAAACCATTTGCTTATTTGCTTGCTTGCTTGAAAAATGGTTTAATTCTTCAAAACCATTTGCTTATTTGCTTGCTTCTTGAAAATGGTTTGAAATCAAAACTCTGCCAAAATACGATATACTAAACGGGTTTATAATAGCAATAATACACTAGTATTTGGAAAATGAGTTAGAACACTCATATGCGCGCACTAAGCACTGACACGGTTACACTTCCCGCCTTCTTTTAACCTACATCTCAAAGCGAATCTGACGATATAGTGTCGCCTCGTGCCAGTATAAACTCTGACGATGCTTCTAGCATGACTGCGACTCTACTTGAATATAAGCCGGCGACGAATGCCAATGCGTTTCGTTGAGTCTCGTCTCATTGAACCTATCTTGTGAACGTAAGGTTACAAAACTATCAGGTATCGCGAATTCGGGCTTAATTTACAAAAACATAGCATTACAGGGCTTTTGTTTTATATCTTGTTTATGTTGATTTGGCCAGTTGCGTTTTTGCTGCCTCTCTTTGATGCGCTTGCCGAAATTTGCCCGGTTGCTTCTTTGCCACTTTGACACCATTTCACTTCATCTGACTACCATAATTCATAACACCTTAAGAATCATCATGAAATCATCAAAAACAACTCCTTGACACTTGAATTGGTGCTTTAGGTTGTAAACCCACAAATCTAGGTGAAATCAAGAACTCTGCCTCAAAGATTCACAATTCTTTATAAACCACATAATTTGATGATTCCCATGTTTATTTCTATTGGTTTACTCCTTGATATTAAAGGTTTATATGATCTTTTGCACAAAACCCAAACTAAGACATCTAATCTCACTACCAAAACCCCTAGGAATCAAAAATACACTTGGTTCTAATTTGAAACACAGCCTATGATCCTTGTACTTCTCCTTCTCCTTCTTCTTCCTTCTCTTCCAGCCTCTTGGCTCTCTCCTTCTCCTCCTCCCAGGTTCGCAGGGCAAACTGAGACCAATGAAATTTTAGAACACATTTCTCCTTTTCTGTATAAACTTTTCCTCAATTGCAAATTTTAATTATGTTTCTTTAATATTGCAATTGTAACTTATGTTATTCCTATTATGGCCCATCTCTACATGTTTAATGCTTTTCATATCCTTTTTGCTTAATGACAATTGTACCTTTATTCTCATACCATAATTCCTGGTTCCATAAACTTTCATTCCTACTTTAGTCTCCAAAATACTACTATGTGACACTTGGTACTCTTATACACCACTTTGGTGTCATGTACTCAACCACTCTCTTAGGGACAGGGTGCAAAAAATCTTAATTCTCTCATTGACAATGTTTCTTCCTTGAGGAATTATGTGCATGAAACCACCTTATATGGAGTGGAGAAGGAGATGGTGGTTCGCCAGAGCCACTGTTCCGTAAAATCTCTCTCTTCCAAGATTTCCACTGCATACGGATCATCGGTTTTCTAGCCAATGCCATAAGAGCCACTCCAATTCGGGTCGGGCCGCTTGTTTGGATCCACTTTAAGCTTCACATATGGGTCTTCCATGAATCTGCGATGTTTACGCATGAATTGGGAAGCCTTTCGCGAAAACATCGGAATGGCGAGAGAATTTTGACTGTGTCTGGGCGAGGGAGGAGGATACTCTGATGCCGACATCATCATCGAGTGGTAGTTAGGGTCCTTCCCTTGTAGTAGAGATGGTGGGGCGGGTGGGGTTCAATTGTCAAGAAATCAAGTCGGTAAACTTTGTTATACCGGATGAAGTGTCATGCATAACCGGGGGAGAATCATTTGTATAAGAAAATCAGTATGAATTCGGCTAAGAACAGAGTTTCTCTGGCACCCCAAAAGACACACAAAGGTAGAAAGAAACCCCATGTGGTTAAAGAGTAGTGAATGATTAAAAGAAGGCAGTGGGAAATTTGAAAGTAATAATAATAATAATAATATCTATACTCTTCTCTACTTTATAAAATGTATAATTTTTTTTTTTTTTTATCACGGGTTTTGTTCTAATGTATCTGTCTTTGATAACGTGTTTTCTCATTCTCAGCCATAGAGCTATTGATTCAATTAGTGGAACCTTATTATGGAGTAAGTACAATCGATTTCCTCGGATCTTGAATGGGAGATAGGGAAGCCGTCAGGAGAGGGAGTAGCCTGATCATCTCAGGCTAACATTAAGCTTTCTTTTTCTTTCTTCTTCCTTTTTGATTTTGATTTTTATGTTCACACAGTCTATTGATGAATTCCTTACCATATATATATATATATATATATATATATATATCACCTATATATATATATATATATATATCTGGAAGTATATGGGGTTTTTTTTTCCTTCTTGAGAGATCCAGAAAGCCTTGTGTCCATTACCCAAATGCCCTTATTGATATTAATGTCTTCCAACATCTCTCTTGTTTGTTAGCCATCCAATATTCAAATTCTGAAGCAAATTAGAAAAAAAATTAAAATATCACCCACTACTATAGGAGTCATGCATACATCATCATATATAAAACATATATACATGAATAAAACACTCATACCTCCCAAATGGTACATAAAATATTAGGGTTTTCTTGTGGAGATTAATTATATATGCTCATTTTCCATCCTTTAGGTAGAAAAGGAAATATATCTGATCATCACTTAGTTAAGCATAAAAGCCTCAGTAGCTACTAATGCTTAAAGTATGACATAGACACATGCACGAGTGAAGTAAAGCCGTGAATTGGCGATTCAAAATCTAATTGATCTATAAAAAAAAAAATTCTTATTTTAAAATAAAAATGATATTTAAAAAAAAAAAAAAATAGAAATTAAAAAGTCTAGGATACTTTTTAATAGGATGCCATGTATTAAAAGTGAACATAACTAGGGACCACATGGTTATATCTTAAAGCGGTCTTTTTAAAACTATGACTATCATCAGTTTAAGTTGCATGAGGTTTTTGAACCACGGACCCTCCAAATTTGGAAGATAAAATATACTTAACCATGCACTCCAACTATATTTTCTAGGTCCGCCCCGCCATTGACCCTCAACATATATATATATATATATATATATGAAGTGGAATCATATATCACGAGGTGAAGTTTTTTGATATGCGAGAAGGACATGGGAGCAAGGGGAGGACAAGATTATGTCGAAGCCCACATGAAGAAATAGGGAAACCAATGGGCGAAATTGCAAATGGTACACTAGAAAATCGAAAACTCCATGAAAACCACTGGAGATACCACAAAAGAAGGCGTACTCGGGGGAGGAAATGCCGCTCTAAGTATCAAGACAGACACCCTTCTCCAAAACCTACGTAAAGCCTCAACATGGAATAAAAATAGTAATTGGACTATCCTTAAAAACCTAATACAAATAACACCATGCCACCTAACTCTACTCTACTTGAACCTTGCAACCCTCATAAATAGATTTGTCTTTGAAGATGCTGATTTCTCAACCCTCAGACTAAAACACTCTATCATATGCTCTTTTTTTACTTGGGTTGGTTGTATTCCTAAATGCATATATTTCTTTATTTAGGTCGACGGTTATGCTTAGACTGAAAGCTCATTTTGTGGGTTGAGAACTGTGTTTTTACGCTCCTTTTTTTCCCCTTGGCCTCTTGGGCCTTTTTTTGTATGCTCCCTCTATACTCATTTTTCTTTCAATGAATTTCCCTTTTTCCAATTAAAAAAAGAAATGGAGGCGTTTGATATCAAGATACCTAATATGATTAGGCAGTTCTAAATTGAATGAATTTAGCATGTATACTTGTGCTATTGCAAAATATGTTGGGTTGGATGATCTCAAATAAAGGGATGTTCTGGTTCAATCCTATTAGATATGTGGTCGTCTCATAAGGTGACATCCTTCGGATAAGGAGTCTTGGATTATGAGGCAACATCAAAAGATCAGTTTGTTTGGGTGGGAGGCTGGCAGAAGATGCTATCAATCAACCAGCTCCTGAAGAGAGGTCTAGAGTCTGGTTGTTGGTGTTTGACTCTATAAACATGATCGCACATATGTGGAGCACATCTTCATCCACTATTGTTGGGCTTCTAATATTCATTGATTGTGTAAAAATCTTTAACAAAAAATTTTCTCATGAAGGACAAAAATTAAATTTATAAAGGGTAGACTTTTAATGTCTTCTTAACAGATCTATTTGCCTTAAATATGGAAAACCAAAACTAAACAAGCAAAACAAAAGAGACTCTTGTATCTTTAGCAACTTGAAGTAGTCAAAGAATCTCTTACATAAGCTTCCAAACCAGTGAAGCTAGACACTTGATAAGATAGTATATAGTCTAGAAGCTCTTCATAAGTTTTAAATTGAAGAAGCAGAGGCCCCAAAGAAATCAAAGGAGCTCTTCTTGACACAATTATACCTCTTTCAAAACAAACTAGTTGTGGGGATAAAGTTTTATTAGCAGTTATTTGACCAGAGCAAATGGTTTACTGTTGGTTTAAACTGTTTTTATCTCTTGATTGAATATTGCTTATTAAAGGGGACATCTAAGTTTTTGTGGAAGATTCAGCCAATCTTCTGGTTTGCTTGGCATTTAGTGACAATATATTACATCTTTGTGCAACGCTTCATTTTGCAGTTTTGTTTACATTGCGACAGTACATTTCATCTTTGTGTAGCTCTTCATCCTGGAGTTTCGTTATATGGCTTCTTTTCAGGGCTCTAAAAAACCTCCTGCTGCAACAACGGTTTCTTTTAGGGCAAGTAGATTACACGCTCTCTTTACAGGAGGACAGTGAAAGGCAGCATGTTCCAGTTGAGAGAGTACAGGACGATCTCAGAAGAATAGTCCATCATTTGAAAGGTTGGAATCTAGTGATTCCACATATGCTATGTTGAAATTCTCATGTCTAATATATGGTTTCCATGTTGCCGATCAACCAAAAAAAAAAAAAAAAAAAAAAGGTTTCCATGTTTAAAATTCCACATTTCACTTGTTTATTGTACGTTTAGATGCCCTTGCGTCTTGGCCCAAGTGAAGTAGCAATGGTCTTGTATAGAAGTGTGAGATAGTAGAAGTTTGTTTTTAGAAAGCTGGGAAAAAAAAAGTCCTATCAAAGAAATAAAAAATGCTCAATGTATACAGGATTGCTATATGAGACTTCTGATGTCCTAACAGGTGTATTTGGTTGCCATTGATCACTCAGCTAATGCTTTACCATTAAGTGGAGAAATAGCACACAAAAGCACTTAGGGTCCTGGATTCACTCACCATAAGAATTTTCTAGTGTTTTAACAATCAGGACTAGCTGTCCAGAAGGTTGAACGATTTAAAGAGACTATATTGTGGTGTACTAAGGCATGAAATGCTGAAGTTTCTTATCCTTCATCACTGACACCTACGTTGAGTAGTTCAAGGATGCATATATATTTGCCAAGCACCTTTCTTCTCTTTTAAGGAAAATGAAGATGGGTAATGGCGGTTCCTATTTCATATGTGCAAATCTTCCTACCGTTCTTTGGTGGGGTTGGTCTGCCATTTGAACCAATGGAGACCAAGCACTTAACTCAAACCTTGCCTCTTTAGCTGCCCGGCTGATAGACAACAAAAAGATTGATAAAAGTCAGCCATAATATTGAAATATCTGGAATTATTATATAAATAAAATTTTTTATGAAATAATCTTCCAGCTCCGGAACTCTCACTGTGAGAAAGCATGATTTGCCGGGTGCTCAACTACTGTGCTAGTAGTGTATAACTCAACCAGCTGTTGATGAAGAAGGGCATTATGCAATATCAAAGTATGATTCTTCTTCTTAAGTTCAGTTAATATTGATTAGGGACGCTGCAGAGGAAAGCATTTCTGAATCTATTGGATAATTAGTTGGAACAGAACATGTGGGTTTTTTGTAATGGGTGGTATTAAGTTATTGATTTTGTTTTCTTGATTGGGGCAAATAAGAATAGGCCTTAACAGGAAAAAGCATATACAATATCTACAAAAAGAACAAAAGGCAAAAAGAGATGAGAAGGCACAAAAACCCGTTACAGCACTTTGCCACTTTGCCACACTTGCCTCCACCTCATACCACTGCCGTCCGGCCTCTCATATTGACTTCGAAAGCCACACTGACTCTCTCCTCAGTCTTGACCTACTGCAGTGGTCATTTCTGGTGCAAAAGCACCACATCACTTTCATAAGCTGGCAACTCTGCACCTGCACCTTCATTTGCAGGTGCCCCACCACTCTGTATATTACTGACAACAAACACCTCCTTTGGTGCTTTGCTGTGTCTTCTTCAATGGTGATAACTCTGTTCCTTAGCTGCATTGACCTTGTTTTTCAGTTGCTTAAGATTTTAAAGTATTATTTTAGGAATTAAAATGTGAATATTTTCTGGTTGCTTGTCTATCATAAACTATGGTTACTTTTTCTTTGGAGAAATTAAGCTCCTCATTTGGCTCTGCAGATCTGTGTATGGTGAGAAAGCAATGGAACAACCTGAAAGAGTAAACGAAATGAGTGGAGTTTATGCAAGCCAGTGTGTTGAGTTAGTTAGGGAACTTGGTCTTCCTTCCATCAACCTATGGGCCAAGATGCAGGAAACAGAGGGTTGGCAGAAAAATTCCATAAGGTTAGTAATGATCCCTACTCACTATGCATAAAAGCTTAGATTATCTTCTGGGAAATTTTTATGGTATGCTGCTGCTAATTAATCTGAATCTGATTTGTGTATAACTTGCGATCCATGAATTTCCTTCCCAATAAAATGCAACCACCGCTGGTGGGTCTGAAGATTTTTCTTTTGTCACCTGTCATTGTGCTTTTTGACCACATACATTTGTATTATGATATCTCTCTCACACCATCTTGACAACTTTTTGCTTATTTTCACGTGTTCTCCCATATTATTGAAAATAATTGATTACCAAACCAGGCTAATTGTTGTTACCTGAACTTGGATGGGGATGTGCTGTTCATTTTTTTTGAAGTAATGCAAAAATTATCTTCCAATTTTGTTATTCCATGTCCGTATTTACAGTGATGGGCTGCATCTGACAGCAGAAAGGTAATGCAGTGGTGTACAAAAGTCGAAAAGAGTGTTAACAGGAAACTTGTGGCTTCATATTCAAATTATATGATTTTCTCACCATTCACAAATAGATTGGAAGACCCAGGAAAAGGAAGTTTCCAGCTTTAGTAACAACAATGCAGCAACATCTGATTTCTACATTGCTTCCTAAACCAAACCCCTTTTATTCTTTGATTTCTTTCTCCTTCTATTCTATTCCAGATTGATTCTGGTGATTTTACCATCTCATCCCACATGCACTGTGTTTTTAATTTTCTCTGGAATAATAACAATCACAAACCCCTAGTTATTTTTTGAGAGATTTTAATGAAATATTTGGTATTTACAAATTATGAAACACCCCCCCCCACTAGTACTGGGGGCTCAACTCCAGATTTCCTCTGGAGTTTAGACACAACTATCTATCTATCTCTATTTGTCATTTGAATGATCCATAGATTGAAGAAGACACCAAATCATCACAAACCCTGGTTATTTGAGATTTCATGGAAATATTTTAGTATTACAAATTATAGACTATCTGGGGCCTTAGCTCTAGATTTCCTTTGGAATACAGGACATCATCTATCTCTATTTGTCATTTGAATGATCCATAGATTGAAGAAGACACCAACAAAACAAACACCCGCATTTCCTCATTTTCCTTGGAAACAAACACATTTAAATTATTTTAAATTTGAGTTCAAAACATTTTTTACGTAGATTGAAGAGACCATAACAAATCCAATTCATTCAGCACAGAAACAAACACATTTAAGTTTATTTTGTTGTTTTATTTTAAATTTTAATTAAGACCATTGCTATAGAATTTAAGGATAAGAAAAAATTATCAACGTTACCTTGACCTGTGTAATTAGGAGTAGTAATTGATAGCTAATAAAATTGACGTGTCTTAATAATGTTTCTCTAACTAGAACTAACTCTTAATTGCTTACTAAATATTTCATTACACTAAATTCTATTTCAGTTACAATCTCTCTTTTACTCTCTCCATAAATTTCTAGATAATTTTGTTAATTTGTTCTTTAAAAAATTAAAAAATTAATTATTAAATATCAATAGGAATATAATGTAGATCGGAAAAAAATTAATTAATTTTTATTTGAGCATGAGAAAATATTATAAATGATAATTGTAAGTCAAACTCACCGCTACTTAATTTAATTAAGAAATAGAACTTGATGTGGAGCGAAATTTGAGAAAATGAATGTTGAAAATTATTTTTTTTTTATTTGTAAAATATATTGATTTTACAATGTAGGGGTAAAACAGTCATTTCGCATAATAGTTAGTTCACTGTCTTTCGCCATTTTTACCACGTGTTGAAAAAGTTTTGTTTTGCATTTGCATGTTTCAGAACAAATCCCCTCAGGAGTGTCTCCCAAACCTTTCTACCTTTTGGCCTTGTTTGACAATATCCAGATTCAGGTAGGTGTTTTGAAAGTTTAAAAGCGTAAATAATGGTATTCTTCATAAAATTTTTTTTTAAGATAATACCTGCATTGGTGACAATGGCATTACTAATTTAAAAATTTAAAGTTATCAGAGCTATCGGTTTTAGTTTAAATAATTTATCTAAATAAATCCACTTTTACCCATTTGTTGAATCAATAAAAAATCAAATACATTAAAATTAATGATATCGTACTTTATTCACCTGTTGGTACTACTTATTACTCACCCTTTAAATAACTTGTTTTTGTGTTTGGGAGATTTATTATAATAATAATAATAAAAATTAAGAGTAATGGTAATTCTTTAGGAGTTACGGTATTCTTTTTAAAAAAAGAGAGAATGGAAATACTGAAAAACAATTTAAAAAGAATAATATAAAAATAAAGAAGGTGTGGTGCCTAAAGAATCAGCCCATGGGCTTTGAAAAGCAGGCCTAGGGAACAAGCCTTAGAACGGGTTGGCATCCTCCGTGGGGTCGGCAGAAAAGCCCCACGTGGGGACTCGGCCCATGATAACGTCCTGGTTACTCTCAAGGCATGAGCCCAGGTAAACTAAGCCGGCCAGGGCGGGATGAGTGATAGGGGACCAATCTGCTCTCCACGAGTTGGCCCAAGTAAGAAAGGAAATATCACCTTCATGATCCAATATCTACCATTAGGAAGAAGGATCTCCGATTAAGGCTCCTAATTGTCCTGTATTTAGTTAGCGATAGGAAGAAAAGATTTGATTAGGAAGATGACGCTCATTAACGAGGAAGATATCGTAATCACGCAGTGCTCCGTTAATTACCAAAGAAAGGTCACGGTCATAGCGCCATCCAACGGTTAAATTCTTTCCTTTTCATAAGAAAAAAAAACTAACGACATTCAAAAGAAGAAGCGGCCCAGGCACACGCGAGATCACCCTTTGAGAGCAAGTTGCGGGTTTAATGCGGCGATCAAGGCGGCGACTCACAAAAACACGCGTATCGATGAAAGAAGCACCACTTGAGTTTAAGCGGCGCCGTCTTGTAGAGGCAGCGTTTCTTTACAAATAGCGTTTTATTAGTGACGATCAGTGTCTGACTTCGAAACATGGCGAGTCTTTGCCAGCTAGAGCTCAGAGACCCGATGTGGCGATGTTGTGGTGACAATGGGAGCGTTCGGGAGCTCTTCCATCTGCCCAGCTAATAACAGAATGAAGTGACGCCACCATACTAGCGCCAGTGTTGCGTTCTTGGTCAGTGCCCAAAAGAGGTGCTGTTTTGAGTCCTGTTCAGTGGGTTTGAGTGCTTTTCTTGCGCTAATCCATACGAATTGAGCCAGTTAACATCTGGGTCGCCAGTACACCTAATTCCATTTAGAGTTGTTTTGTAAAATTTGCGGGTTTTGCGTACCTCAGCCCAACAATTTAGAGGTTTGATATCAAGTTGGTGCAGAAATATGAGGATTTCGATTTCGTATTAAAATGAAATGTGAAGTGGAGTTGATGAAGAAGGTTGATGCAGTGGCAAAACAAACTAAGCGGGGAGGAAACCAATTTTAGCTATACATTCTGAAAATTTCATTGTGATTTCTTGAAAATTTCTCGATAAGCGAAAAAGATTCGCTATTGCAAAATTCCCCGCTATTAAATTGCTTCTTCAGCGAATGCCATTCATAAGCGAAACTTTTATTTTCGCTATCTCTTGAAATTTTCACTAGCTTAGCGAAATTTCGCTAGCTTAAGCGAATTTATATAACTAAATGAGTTCTGCATAAGCGAAGAACTAAGCTGCCTGACAATTTTGTTTTGGGTTCAAGCGACCCGCGTTTTGATTAATTACCATTTATCCCTATTGTAATTTTGTATTTTGGGCATTTTTGTCATTTCACACCTTGGGATTATTAACTATCGCTCCTTACAACATAAACTACAACTTTTTCATTTTATACCAAACTTTCCACATGACACTCATTTTTAGGGTTTTATTTGCTCTCTTCTCTCTCCCTCTTTCTCGTTTTCTGTTTCAAACACCTTAGGGATGAAACAAGCTCAAGGGATGCTTAGCTAAACCTCAAGAATCATAGTGAGGGTTCTTAACAGTTTTAGGGCTACCCTTGAGGTTATTACTCATCTTTAAATGATACAAGTACTTTGCCGTTTATGGTTCCAAACTTTCAGAAACTAGGGTTTAATGCCATTTAATGTCTCTTTGAGTCAATACTTGTATCATGCACTTTAGGAGTTCGGTGCATTCTTTGTGGTAGATGCATTGACATTCTTTAGATGTCATTCACAGGCCATTGAAATGAGGTTAAATGCTAGGGTTTCAAAGGCGATGCAGGACATTGGTGCGTGTTCCCAGTTGGACTCGAGATAGGAGTGGTTCACTGGGTTAGTTTCAAAACCCAAGCAGATCCAGGTTTGGCACAGCTATATGTCATTAGCCCAATGATAACCGAGGACACTTTGTACCCCATGTTATCATTGAAAAGTGACCAGGCAACTAGGGTTTCCATTCACTTCAGGTTTAAACCATTTGGGTTATCCATTGAGCAATAACTCCCACAGTTTCAACCAAATCAAAAATCTGGCAAAAGTCTACCATTTTAAACATTAATGCAAAATCATTCGTGGGTTGAAAACCCGTCAGTGTTGTTACTGAACGTATCTTTGCATTGCTCGATGTGGGAGAATGTGAGAAACAAATATTGTTGATTAGGATCACTACCGTGTACGAATCAAGCCTCCCACGAATCTGGCCGAACTCTAGCAGGCTGAAATTCCTATCAGAGAAGCGACATGTTGCTTGCTTAAACCTAAGTATAAATTTTTCCTTTTTTCCTTGAGTTTTGGCAATCTGGCGGTATGGGGGAGGAGAAGGAGGAGGAGGGAGGGGAGGAGGCCACAGCGCATATAGCAGCCAGTAATGTGGGCGCATGGGGATATATTCCAAATCCTATTATGCACTCAAATTTTCCTTTTTCCAAATATGGTAACCGATGACCCAACACGTTCGCACAAATACTGTGTACATACACTATGTTTCCATTTATATGTTAGTCTTTTCCTTACATAATATTCTTAATAACGGAACTTGTCTGATGTCGGAGAATTCTAATGCTCCATTCTGGAGTGCCTGTACGGAAATAGTTTTGAAACCGCGAAAAAATAATGGGCTAGCTGAGCTTAAGTGGAGTGTAATAACTTTTATAAAATGTTTGCTTTTAGGAGAAACATATAAAAACTAACACAAATTTTCTTTGGAATATTCTCAGGAAGCCTTTTGCTTACTTTTAAGTTCTAAACTTTCTATACCTTGCTTTAAGTTTCTAAAACTTTCCTGAATTCCTTAACACTTTGCTTTGCTTTGCTTTTCTTTAAAAGTTTATACAGCTTTCCTCAAATCTCTAGCTTTAAAAGCTTTTAAAACTTTTCTCAAATCTCTTGCTTTAAAAAGTTTCTAAAACTTTCTCATCTTGAGAACTTTGGAAATAACCGCGTAACTTTTAAAAATGAAAGCAGAACTGCAAATATAACGGTTGCTTTTAAAATCTACGGGAGCACGGAAACCGCGAATCGTTTTGGGAAATATAAGCGAACTGCATTGTTTAACCGTTGCTTTCAGTCTCTGGGAACTGGGCTCAGCGCACCCGATGGATTTGATTTTTCATTGTATCATGCTTATAAATCATCAACCACTACAAGGCGCTACTACTTGTTGTGCTCCCAGTGTGAACACGGGGCTGGGCATCGAAAGCCGTCTTTGGTGGGTTGGACACCAGGTCCCGCTCACCTAGGTGGAAGGGCACAGGCACGCTATCACTAGGTAAATATGGTGGGATTGACTAAGGTCATCTATCTATAGACTGGACAGGCTCTTAACATATATGCTCCTATAAGTGACACGGTCTCCCTTTAAATGCCATGATGCATGACTAAGTTTGTCGTCAGGCAAAACTAAAATGTCATATCGACCATCCTAACTCTCTGGTGCACGATCTGGAATACCTCTGACCGGTTTGCTTGCTTAGAACTAGGGATTTTAGTTAGGCCTGTTTTCACAAATATTCCTTTGCTTGCTTGCTCTTGAAATATGGTTTTACAATTTAAAACCATTGCTTGCTTGCTTGAAAAATGGTTTAATAATTCAAAACCGTTTACTTTTATGGCAATGGTTTAATAATTCAAAACCATTTGCTAACTTCTTGCTTGGAAAATAGTTTTACAATCAAAGCCATTAAATACCCTGTAAAACAGGTTTATAATAATACATTACCTAGTATTTGAGGAAAATGAGTTTAAGAACGCTCCTTGGCACTAACATTTTAAGCTTCGAGCCACGATTCCACAATTTTCCAGCCTTTGCTTTGCCACCGCACATCAGCGAATAGACTAACATGTTATTAAGCCTCGATATAAATAAACTCTTGTCGTCTTAGACTTAGTGCATCGCGAAGAATATGGCAGGCGAAGCGGCTAGTGCTATTTCTGTTTACCGTCCAGTTCAATCTTATTCAAACCTCTCTTAATCATTTAGTAAGGTTCATTACTTCATGATTGTATGAATTTAAACCCAATTACACAAAAACGCTACACCAATACGGGCATTTTGGGCACACACTTGTGCTGGTACACCTCACGACTTGTATCGATCTGGTTTGCATTCTGTTGAGGATGTACCGGCGACTGGACACCATGATGAAGGTTGTCTGGGATGTGGGCGTATATCATATGTGATGTTAATTTTAGATTTTATCTTTGCCTTTGAACAACTCTCTTCATCTGACTTCCGTTTCATATTACACTCAAGAACCAACATGGGTTAAATACAAAACAACTTCTGACGCGATTTGGTGATTTGGAACCTCGCCACAAAACCACCAGGTGAAATCAAAAACTCTCTATAATTAACAAGGTCTACCAATTCTTTATAAAAACCATATAAATATGATGATTTCATGTTTTATTTTCAGGCAATTAGGAGTTTACACACAAAGCCTCAACTGTAGTCAAGGGTTTGGCGTGAGTCTTAAAACCTAGACAAAGGAACAACAATTCCATGAAATTTCATGCAAAACCTATACATCCAATTACCCAATTAAACATGATTCCATGAGTTTTCTTCTCTTTCTTTCCTTCTCATATGCTCTTCTTCTCTTCTTTTCTCTATATTTCTCCTACTTTAGCATTGAAGCCCTTTGGCCAAAATATGAGACAAATGAATTTTTGAAACTTTGTCTTATTTTATAATATCTTTGCGCCCAATTTACATAGTCATGATCTCTCAAAATTTCACATCATTTCTTGTTATTTGTCATGATAAAGCCATCCTCTATCATTTTTACAGTTTTCTTATCCTTTATGGAAATTACAACTTTACTATGTTCTTTTATTAATTTTCGGGTTCACTTAAATTTGTCATTTCATATAACTACCAAGAAAAATACTAGATGACGCGGGTGGCAGCCATCACGCCCTACAGTTTCATGTATTGTACACTTTCTCAGGTGTGAGGCGTGCAGAGCCTCCGTCTCATCAATCAGCGTCTACTAAGGGAATTGGTGGAACTCACTAGACAGGTTTAGCGCGCTAGGTACCTGATGGGCCATGAAGGCCCGATACCCCATTCCCGCGAGAGGAAGCGGCGGCACCTCGGTGACCCTCGAGATGTTGACGGAGGAGAATCGCGGACGAGGCATGATCCTACAGCCTACCCCTGGAGGCGGTCGCAATGAGGGAATAACAACAAAGACAACGGTGAAAAACCCTCGTCGTGGGGGAAGAAGAGCGATCTTAGGTGATTCCATGTGACATCAGCGAACTTAGCCCGCATGAAAAAATTTGTAAAAGTTCGATCCGGTCTCATGGATGCTACGGTATGAAAACAAAATCTCCATTCAGCCGAGGTACTACTTCCCTCTCAGCGAAGTTCGAATCTTGCGGATCAAAAGCTTCCGGCGGAACGAAAGACCCGGTGAACCGCCTGGCGCCTACGAAAGAACCCGGTTAGATTTGCACATGGATACTAAGACCCTGTGAGATGCAAAGCCTTTGCCATCACGCTTAAGGGCTCAGCCTTGGCATGGTTCAACAGGATTTCGCCAGCCTCGGTCTCATCCTTCAAGGAACTCTCCATTGCCCCCCGTGTCCACTTCATCAAAGCACGGACTCTGCGTGGCATTACCACCACCGTCTGGCAATGCCCGCCGAAACACGAGGTCCACCATCCGAGGTTCAGCTCCCGGTCATTAGATGACATCCGTGGATAAGGATTATGCATCGCCTTTATGTTCAATTTGAAACATCTGATCCAGGAAACCCTAATACTCTCCATCTCGAGAGAACCCTCTGACGAAGAAACATTACCCGAGGTGCTTGCAAACGGAAAAATACATCGGCGTGAGGAGGCCCTTATATGCAAGCGGGAAATAACCTGTGAAGGAGAAAAACAAGGGCGAGAAAAAGCGAGACCAAAGCCTTGGAGGCGAAAGACCGAGCCAGATCCCACGGAGGCGGGGAAAACGAAGGTCAGTCTCAGAAATAGCGTCGGGGCGCAGGCCACGCCTTTGACTCGACGGTACCCACCTCGGTAATTCACACGGCTGACCTCAGTGTCTCAAGTCTATCGAGTGCGACATGAAGTTTTTAGTGTCTGGTGTGAGGCAACCGAGGAGCATGACTAAGTCTTTGGCTTGCCCACCGAGAGATCATAGGCATCGAGCAATGGCGTATTGATTAAAAAAAGTCCATTCCTGATCCGGCGTGGACATCTCGAACGTAGCATTAACCAGATTCGGGAACCAAAGCACCTCCTCCACCGCGCAAGTGACCGACCCGACTCACGACATCAACAACCTTGGAATCAGGTGGTGATGTGATAGCGATATCTCTCCTGCACCAAATCTTAATGACTTTTGCTTATTTTCATTATTTCTCTCCATTAGCCAATGATTGATTGCGAAACTAAACTAGTACTCTTGTTTGTTTACTGAACTTGGATGGGGATCAGGGGATGTGCTTAGAATTTTTTTATAAAATTAAACATCGAGGATAGGACATTTGTGTAAAATAGATGATTTATGTGATGAAGTTTCAAATATACATTGTTTTTCATTTCTTTAAAAAAAATATTATTTAATCTAAGAAACTCTGCAGGGTATTTCATCATTGCGGCTTCAAACTTTCCAAAATACTGCAATTTGGATAGTTATGCCAGTGGCGTCAAAAAGCCCTGACAAGGTTTGGGAGACCTCTTGGTTTGTTCTTAGCTTTTAAATGTGACAAAACATTTTCAGCAAGTAATTAAAAATGACAGAAAGACAGTGAACAAACTATTATGCGAAATATGACTATTTACCCTACCCTCTAAAAACTGTATATTTTACAAAAAAAAAAATCCTTCAACATTCATTCTCTCGACCTCGGCTCCATCATCATTATTTTGTTAAAATTAGTAAGTAGGAGTTTGACTACAATTATCATTTTCTATTATTTTCTACATTATTTCAAATAAAAATTAATGTTCATTTTTTTCAAATTCTACATTATATTCTATTGATATTTAATAATTGAATTTTTGATTTTGAAAGAACAAATTAAACAGAAAATTCTTATCAAAAAATTTATGGAAAGTAAAGAGAGGGATTATAAGTGAAAGGGAATTTAGTGTAATAAAATGTTATTATGATCAGAGTTAGTTCTAATTAGAAACATTGATGAAACATCAATTTATTATTATCAATTACTGCTCGAATTACGAATTCGAGGTAATGTTGATAGTGGTTCTTATCCTTAAAATTCGCAGCAAATGGTCCTTAATTAAAATTTTAAAATAAACGGAATAAACATAAATCATGTTTACATTTCCCAAGAATAATGAAATGAGGTTTGTTGAATTGTCTCTTTGTCCCTTAAAAATGTTCTTAATCAAAATTTAATAAATTTAAATGCGTTTGTTTCCCAAGGAAAGAGTAAAATAGAAATGGGGGTGGTTTGTTTATTTGAGTGTCTTCTGCAAATCATGGATAATTCAAATGACAAATAGAGATAGATAGATAGATGTGTCTAGACTACAGAGGAAATCTAGAGAATTTGAGCCCAATTTGGGGGGGGCACATATTTCTAGATTTGTAAATGCCAATGTTTTAAAAACTGATGTAATAATAACTCGTAAAGTGTGGGTTATGTGGCCCCCAAATCTCAAGATTTAGTTGACAACCATCAACCCATGGAATATTCGTGGATCTTCTGGGATGTTTCAGCACCACTGTTGGGTCAATTTTCTCTGGACAGGATTAACCCAAAATGATGAGTCTCTCTTCTTAAATCTGGGAGCTCCTGCCCCAAAATAAACATGCAGTGTATCAACCTGTCCCAAATATTATATAGCCATCTTCTTGGGTCCATAAAGTAAAGTATTAGAGGAGTAAAAAGAATTTATTCTATATAGCTCTCTCATATTACATGGAAACTAGGACCATAGTCATGAGTTTAAATTTCTGTACTCTTATAAGCATATATCAAAGTAAAATTCTAATACATGTTTTAAAATATAGGCGATAAAGCCCTGATAGGTTTATTATATTCATGGCTATCTGGTAGCGCATCTCCACCTGCACCTCTCCACATACTGAAGGGGATCACGGCCAGGTGGCTTGATGCCCGAGTGAAATTGAAATCTATAAGGGCTACTCCCCTAAATTTTATGCAATAGTCATTTGCCACCAAACACATTCCGATCACAGATTATGTCAAGTGCTAGAATGGAATCTATGACATCAGAATGGGATTACCTCCTCGTGATCCACATGCGAAGTCACTCTGACTTCTCTAAATTGCAATATGTATGTATGAAAAACATTTTCAAAACAAAAATTTTGTTTTAAAATATTGGACAAGCTCTCTGATAATAAAAATTTTATTGAACAACCCTTCGATATAATTTATTGAACATACTCAGAATAAAATTTGAGTGGAAAACTCTCAGATATAATTTATTGGACACAAGTGCGGCTTTGTTCAAAAATATGTTAAACAACCTCCCTGATCTAATTTAATGGAGCCTTTTAGGACTTTGTCTCTAGATCGAAACCAACATCAACACCAAAGCACAATATTTCTTTTCTATACTCACACTGTTTCAGCGATGTATGTATCAGTAATCTACAATATCTGTTGCTATCTCATAATACTACATATATATGAGTACTCTGTGGCACATACTTTCTCCTTGTTTCCATTGTATCAATTGGAAGATTATGTCAATGAACACGTAAATTCAAATTCAAATTACGATTCATGCCAACATAATAATACCACGCCAGCCGGCATCATAAGTCATTACCACTCAGATATGACCTGTTTAACCTCCCAGGCCTAAGTGTGGCCTCCATCAAGTCTGAAGTAGCCTACAACAAACCATGCAATGGCCTCAAATCACTCACACAAATAAAGCCATTTCCACAAAGCCTCATGGATAATTATATCAACATTTTGCAATGGCAACGACATACAATTTCAATGTATTGGACCACACGTGTCATCAGCGACCAAGCAATTTGCACACTTGGTGCTAGAATTAAGAATTTTAGAAACTAATGTGAGCATCAGGAGATTCCATTCACAACGTAATGTCCATATTCTGGGCTAGGGGGATTACTTTGGGAGTCAAGAACACATGAATCGGGTTGAGCCGGTGCTGGCGATCCCGAGTTGGAAGCCCTCCATAGGCTGGTGGCTTGTGAGGCAGTGAGGCCTCTGTTTTTCATATTTTTGAATATAATAGTGATTAAAATTGTATTAATTTATATGTGGATGGATTATAGACTCAAGGGCTTTCCACTTAGAATCCGAAATCACAAATGGGGTTGGGCAGAAAGTTATGGCCGTCCCCCAAAGTTGGAGGGGCGCCTGTGAGCAGTAACCAGGGAAAATGCCTTTACGGTTCCTAAAGCAGCCATCTAGAAGCAATGGCCCTGAAGCTCAAGCAAGAACAGAAACAACTCCTAGATGAATATTTTGAGAGTGGGAGGTTCTACCTCTTGAGCATGGGCAACGACCAAGAGAGTCCCGTGGACACTTCACGAACCGAAGCTTTAAAACCCCAAAACCTCTTCACGTGAAACCTTGGCGAGCTGGGGTGTCCCAAATATCCCCTGCGGCAGCCTGTGATATCAGACTTAGAATCTTTGATGAGCCGAGAGCAGACCACTCCAGCTCAGTATATCTTAGAGAGATGTCGAGTTCTACCTACAACTTTTCTTTATAACCATGAAATCTTGTGAATTTGCATCATTTGTCGGTACCCATGTAACCCTTGTGAGTATATGAACTTCAAATCTTGGTTTGAGTAGATTCCGATCCTGATCTGGTAGATCGTAGAGAGAAGGAGGAGTTTCTCTCGTTTCTCTCTCTATTTCAAACCATTGCCAAAAATTGGGAGAGAAAATGTAGATTTTCTTCTTTTTCCTTTTCCATTAAGTTTAAAGTTGGACAGTGGAGTTACTTTATCACATGTCCATGACCCGTCCGGAAGTTTCATTTCACGATGAAACAATTTATTTCTTTTCCAGGTTCGGTCGTTAATGAACGCTCGTTATTTCCGACTCAGGGTTCATCGTAAATCACAATGCTGGAGTCATTGGCGGCTTCATACCAGAAAAACATGAAAATTCGGGTAGTGTATTCGAGATTCAGCGAAACCTTTTAATTGAATTACTTCAGTTTGTGGAGAAAAGTCAGCGGCGCTTAAGTCATTTCAATATCTGAGATGCAGAGAATTTCCGAGTTCCTAAATTTATTATGGCAGATTTTATTATTTTTATTTTGGAAAGAAATTAGAATTTTTCGAAAAATTCAAATTTTCCAGTTTTGGACAATTTTTATGAGATAAGTTCTATAATATAATATAAAATGAATAGATGTAAAAAAAAACAAGTCTTAATATTATTAAGTCATAACATATTGATTTACACTCACATGCATTAATTCGGAACAGCAAATACACATTTGTTTCACTCTCAAAAAACCTATAGATTAAACACCCTTTAAATTCTCATTTAAATCCCCAGGAAATAAATACAACAGATTTGTATTGATCTAATTCAGAATCTTTTATAACTTTGATGAAAAGAAGTTTATTGCAAAATTATGTACTTGCACTTATATTCACCTTATACATACATTGTAAGCTCTGATTTTATTTGCTTGGAAACATGCTTATAATGAACTTATAAAGTTATTCTTAAAAAAAAAAAGAACTTAATTGAAACAAAAATTAAAGGAATTAAACAAATCTATCTATGATTATTTCAAGTGTTTTCTTAAAAGGATGGAAAGACAAGACCAAAACATATTTAATGATGCGATTTATAATTTTTATTTGCCTTTTTTTCTACATTTCACATATTCTTTGATGAACCACACAGGCTGCCTAATAAAATGCTAGACAAAAGAAAAACTTTTCTACTATGAGATTATAATCTATAGGCTTTTGAAATTTAATAACATAGTTGATCAAGATATTAACATGAGAAACAATCGCAAATTAAAAATATAAACTACTTTACTTCACCTATAATCCATTGAAGCCCATATATTCATGATCATGTGGGAGGGGGACTAGACATCTGATTCAGAAGAGAGTCAATAGTGCAATTCATAACTTGAAATATGGTATTTTGCATCAAGAAAAGTAGAGGACATACAGTGAAATTCGTAGAGGACTACGGCCAGCAGCTGAGCTTGAAGTGTCAGAGAGGTTAGAACATTCATGGAAGGTCTAGAGTATAGTAGGGATTGGGTGGCATGGTGGTATTTGCATTAGGGTTTTCTAGTAGTCAATGCCTCATGATTCCAGTTGAGGCTTTTGTTAATTAGGAGAAGGGTGCTTTGTGATAACAGATTGGCATTTCCTCATTGGGAGCTTTCTTCTCTTTGGCCCAGCATTCCAATGGTTTTTTATGGGTTTTGGTTCTTCAGGCGACCTCTTGCTCATGATTTCGCCCTTGTTTCCTGTTTCTACATGGACTTCAATTAGAATCTTGTCCTCCCTCTTCCTCCATATGTCATACTTTGCATATCAAAACTTCACATGATATATAGTTACACTTCTATAATAGCATCATATAGATGATGATCCAATAAATTGGGATGGATTTGAAAAATATGTTAAAGTGTGATGACTAAGTATTTACCTTCCAAATTTACAGTTCAAGAGTTCAAACATATGTAAGTCACATTTGATGATAACAGGTTTTAAAAGGCAGCAAGATATATTATAGGGTCCTAGTTATAGTGTCTCACTTTTTAATACATCGTCTATTAAAAAAAGTAGTCCCTAGACTTTAATTTCTTTTTACAAATATTTTATTCTTAAAATGTTTAATTTTTTTTGTAGATCAATTAAGTTTCAAATGTCAATTCACGATTTAGCTTCACTCAAGAGTGTGTCTTATGTTAGCCTTAGCATTGAGCGCTATCAGGGCTTTCATGAGGCTTTTGAACTATGATGATTTGCATATCTTTGCTTTTCTACACAAGGATGGAAAATGGGCATATATCTAAATTTAATCTCCACCAAGAAAACCCTAATATTTTTTATGTATTTGGGAAGTATGAGTGTTTTATTCATGTATATATTTTATATATGATGATGTATGTGACCCTTGTGGTAGGAAAGGGAGACATAATTTTCTAATTAAGCTTAAATTTGGAATGTTGGATGGCTAACAAACAAGAGATAATTGGAAGAGATTTTATTGTGCTCGAGGCATTTGGGTAATGGACACAAGGTTTTGATTCGGTGGAAGGAAACTATATATTATATATATATAATGAAATTCATCAATGATGTGTGAACATAAAGTAAAATTAAAAGAATCAAAAGAAAGGGGAAGAAGAAGAAAAAGAAAGAACAAAAGCGCAATGTTAAACGAGATAGTTCTTGTGTCTCTGCCACACTTCCCTATCACTCCATTCAGCATTTGAGAAATCAGACTCCATTTCCTCACTCCATACTGCTCCACCAGTTGAATCAACAGTCTTCATGCATGAGAATGAGAAAACATGTTATCAAAGAAAGAACATTAGAACAAAAGCTTCGGATAAAAAAATTATACATTTTCATAAAGTAGAAGTTATATAGATCTTTTATTGTTATGTATTATTATTTTAATTTTACATGTCTTCTTCAATTGTCCATTGCCCCTTAACCACAGGGGTTTTCTTTCTACCTTTGTGTGTCTTTTGGGGCGCTGGAGAAACTCATTGCTTGATACGAATTCCCATACTGTTTTCTTGCTAGCGTTCACCCTCGTTATACGCTGACCGCTATCCGGTATAACCAAAGTTTGGGCTTGATTTCAGCAGCCAGTTACTGAACCCCACCGCCCCGCCATCTCTGGTGGCGGAGGCCCGGCCGCCCCGCTCGATGATCTTTGCAACCGATATCACTCCTCCCTCCGTGGCCATTACGAGGCGTTTTTCGTGAAAGGCTGGTCGAAATAACATCTAGATTCATGGAAGACCCATATGTGTAGTTTTGAGAAGGATCCAAACAAATAGTTTTGAACTTGGTGGAGGAGTTTTAGGATGCATTGGCGAGAGCGGTAATCCAGATGGTGGAAATCTTGGTGGAAGAAGATTTGGACAGAGCCGGGTTCACTAGGAAAAATCTGAAACCACGAAAAAATCCAATTTCCCAGGATAAAAGGTGAAAGCGATAATTTGATTAAAAATCCAGTTTTCTGGTCTCGGATGATAACGGACTTCTTGTTGAATAGTCTCGCAAAGAATCTACTTTCACCCGCGTCAAAAAAATTTCATTAATTCAGACCACAAAGAATTTTTCAGATTTTTCGAAGCATCTTCAAAGTAATGTGGGACATAGCTGCATTAGTAAATAAGATGAGACATGTGTCAAGTGAGCTATTCAGCTCAAACCAGCTCCAAATTCAGGTTCATAAAACTTATGTAAAAACACAGGTGAATCAAGGGTGAATATGGATGAGGGATAGTGTAATCGAGGTGGCCTTACAGAATGTGACATATGGCAAGTGAGAGGACAAGCTCTCTTGACTCATCTTGACCAAATTGGTTGAGGAAAAGAAGGTGTGAGAGAGGTGATGACCGAAAGAGAGAAAAAGGAGATTTTGAGTGAGAGCTCTCTTCTCTCTGGGTTTCAGAGGGCGATCGGATCAATGATTTCGGGAGCGAGGAAGGGAGGTCATCCCACTCCGACAGGGCTTCGCACTGAGAACCCAGGAGTTGGGAGTTTCGAGCCAATTTAGAGAGGTGAGGTTTCTCACTGCTGGTTTGATCCTTGATACAGGGGCCATTCAGAATGGCATGGGTTAGTAATGAGGTGAAGTGGTATTCATTGTGGACCATCCCAGAGACTTTTGGACGATGTCTTTGAAATTCGGGGCGTTCTAGGATAGTCTGGAGACTGCTTTTCGGACTAAGTAATTGTCCTTGCGTGCCATTACCATGTGTTGAGTTCAACTGGAATAATGGGTGCTGGTTTATCACCACTGGAATCAATTTGGTTGTGTTTGAACCCCAGCAGGGAGCGCACACGTTGTGGTAGTAACCGTGCTTGGACCGCTAAACTGGTTTTTGGAGTGGGAAGTAAAAACAATTTGGTAGTAAGTCCTTCAGGTAAGTGTGGCCCGTTGATGAACTTGATGTTGGGCTTTTTGAATTTTCAATTTACGGGACCTCTATAGCTTAAGTTGCCATTAGGTTTACTAAGCAGTCTAGTGACTGTTAAGAGTCGGCTCAGGCGGGAGGTTATTTCGGCTAGAGGAGTCGACTCGACGGAGATTATTCGGCCCAGACAATCTTTGAGGCCTCAAACTAGTGGTCCTTAACTTCATTAATCAAAACTCTGTTTTGGTGTTCTTGGACTCTATGGAAGGCCATTGGTCAATGTTCCTTATGTACTGTGGAGGGCGGGTGGATTAGCTTGGCCGGGTCGGTCGGCTCGGCTGGGTTTGACTACGTCTGCGACCCTCCCAACCCGAAGAGTCTAATACTTCTTCGTTTTGAACTTCGTTTTGAGAAGATTGTTTCTTGGACTCTATGGAAATCCCATTAGGTCAGAAGCCATTCATATGCCTGTGGAGGATAGTAGGTAGGCTCATCTAGGATGGCTTCTCTGGCCAAGTTAAGGTCAGCTCGGCCAAAGTTAGATTAAAAATTTCATTTGAGTTTAAATCCATTTGACCTCTAACTTTTGAAGGTCATAACTTCACGTCCAGAACTTCAGTTTGAATTTCTTAGACTCATTATTAAAGTAAAAAATTCCATCCACATATACCTGTGGAGATTAGTAGTCAAGGTCAACCAGGTCGCATCTCAGGCTCGGCCAGGTGGATGACTCCGACGGAAGTCGGGTCATTCTGGCTGGGTTGAGCTGCGTGTGACCTCGACTTCGAGGTCATAACTTCTTTGTCCGACCTCGGTTTAAATTTGACTCTATGGAAAGAGAATTTAGTCAAGATTCCCATCCACCACTTCTTATATTGGAGGGTAGTGGTTGATTATAACCTTACTGAAAATCTATATTTTGCATGGCAGTGTGCGAGTTGTTTGGTTGTGTCGATGTAAGTAGCCAGGTTTTGACATAAACCATTGCATGATGTTGTAAGCTATTATTATTGGGTATGAATAGATGGAAACTATGGGAAGCCATGAAAGGCCATATAGTTTCTTCCAAAAGCAAGAATTGAAGGGGATAGAAAGATTTTTCTATGACCGGTTTCACGATCGAGCGTAGTGGGTTGGTTTGAAGCCGGAAACTAAAAGTTTCGGGTTTATGGTTGTTGATATATTCAGTATGGATGATGGGCAAAATGGTTCATGGTTGTGAAGAGATTGGCGAGGTACCTTGTTGGATGGGTCCAAGATTGAGGACCTTATTGTAATGTTATTGCTTATATGAATAACACATGCGGCGTGAATATGACGTATTAATGTATCTTTGTACGTGATGTTGACGTGAATGCCGATTGGTAATTATATGCGCCATTATGTTATCCGTGACAACGTCGAACAACGTGTTGCATCGTGCGGCGCCGAAGCGCGTGCATAATTGCATTACATATGTACTGAACGTCGCGCGCGGCATAGGTGTGATTGCATGAGATTAGGATAAACAACGCGTGTTGGGTGTTCGAGTGGAGTGTCATGGGGTACCGGTTGTGGATCAGCACTCGTATGGTGTTGATTAGTGGCTAGAGTTAGTGGGACGAGAGTCAAATGAGTCGCACTAATTTAAGGAAATAGTAAGGATAATTATATCAGGGTGCCAACAAGTTGGATGGTCCCCACGGGGTGAGAACCCATCAATTATGGTGAAACACCAGTCTGACGGTGAAAGGCCGTAAAAGTGTCTTGGTTTTATGGAGCTCGTTGATCGACACAGGAAATCCATTCCTGCAAAAATAGTTATAATGAAAATGTTAAAAGATTAAAGAATCTTGCTAGTTGTCTATCGGAAAATGACAATAATTCACACTTGGAATAGGTAGGTGTGAGGAGTTGGTGTGATGACTTGGGATATGGGCATGATGACATTTCATTTCATGACATATGACATTCATGTAGACACATTTGCGGATGTGTGTTTGTTGTGCGACCATTGCGCAGGCACCCAGGTGAAAATTAACCTTGTGGATTATCATCTGACACACTCACACGTGGGACCCCTTTATATGGTACATGAGAAGGAAAGTGGCTCCGCCCGAGGCGTGAGTGCGAAGAGAGGCAGTTTGACGCCCAGGAGGAGTTTTTTGTAAAATATATGGAATGAAATCTAGTTTCATATATTTTTGGCAGCTATAAAAAGTGTAAAAAATTGTATCAAACTCTTGTAAAAATATTATAAAAAGTGGTTATTTGTAGAAAATATACAGAAACGGGGTCTCTATATATGAGGGCATGGAGTGTGATATGAGCTTTGGAGTATTCGCCCGGTTTAGTGGGTTGACGGGTTTGTCAGCGGGACCCCACGAGACCAGTCGCGACGTGCGTGTCGTGAGCATGGGTATCGACCACTGGGCTTGAGGGACGCTGGGTTTAGGCCAGCTGTTATGTGGTGAGGTGATACCAGCGTCACAGCAGTAGCCCGGGTTTAGGCCATCTGATCACGGAACGCCGTGTTTGTTTAAGCAATTGACGGCGTGGGGTTTGGTGGTGACTACCTGGAGTTTATGGGATGGGTTTGAATCCTTTGCATGTTGTGTGTTTCATGTTGTGTTTAGGATGTGTTCCATGTTTTTGTGATTAACGTGATTATATGTTTACAGAATTTACGGGAGAGTATAGCCACATGGTAAATTGTGTATGGAACATTAGGGTTAAATATAGCCTTGAGGGTTTGGAAAGATAAACGAATGTGACATGTTGTATGAGACTGTCTTGGTACATAGTATGTAGGAATGAATATCTACTAAATTAGAATACAAGAAATTGGGTTGTGTTAATTGGTTAGCGGTTAGCACCACTAAAAGGAAAAATTTGATAAACGAGTTAGTTCGTGATGATAAGTCTATTAGTAGTTAGCATGGCTGCTACTAATTAGGCTGAGTAGAAAATTTAATAACGTTTGTTGTCATTTTGACATGTCTAGATGGCTTGTCGAGGGATGGGGCATTTGTTGTTTGATGCATCGATGTGGTAGGTTAAGGCCTCCTAGAAGATCCGATTAATACGGAAAATTCTCCCCTAAGACCTAGGGTGACAGTTGATGAGGTAGGTTGAAATTGTGAGTCGAGGAGATCCTGGGGATTCTCATGGTGGACCTTTCAGTTGAAGTAAGACATAACGGGTTTGATGTCATCCTTGGCTTATGGATTAGGTTAATGACCCATCGGGTTATCGATGATGGTGACCTTGGATGAGTCATTGACACACACCAAAAGCGAATTGAGTTGTGTAGGGTTATATGCATGTGGTGATGCTTATATTTGAGGGTGTGGAATTTAGACAAAATTCTTTTAAGGGGGGAAGAATGTGAAACCTCGAGAAAATCCAAATTTTTCGGATAAACGGTGAAAGCTTGATAATTAAGTCAAAAATCTGAAATTTTCTAGATCTCAGTGATATTGGGCTTTTCTTTTGTTGGGTCGATCTCGTGAAATCTAGCTACCACATCGAGATTTCGTGTTAATTCGAGATAATTTGGAATTTCACGTTTTTTAGGCTGCAAAAGTATTGTAGGACACTTGGCACATTTTTAGTGGCTCAAGATGAGACAGATGTCAAGTGGAGAACTAGCCAAACAAATAAACTCAATTGGGACCTAGAGAAAGAGACATGTGAAGCACATGATTAGAGGAAATCCTGAGTAGATGGATAAGGGATAAGGTGGTAATCGAGGTGGCCCTTAGAATGTGACATATGCGCTAGTGAGAGGATAAGTTCTCTTGAGATCTGTCTGACAAATTAGTTGGGAGAAAAGAAGAAGGTGAGGAGAGAGAGGGTGAGCAAATCAAGAAAGAAAGAAAAGAGGAGAGATTTTAGAGTGAGGAAGCTCTCACTTCTCTCACAGATTTCCGGCGACGGACATTTGTGTGATTTCAAATTTGTGAGAGGAAGAGGTCATCCTCCAGCTGAGGGCTTCACATAGGAGGCGGAGTTGGGGAACCTGACAAACTCAGAAGGTGAGGTTTTTCTCCTACTTGGTTTCAATCACGTCTGGGGCCATTCAAATGGCATGGGTTGTGTGAGGTCATTAGTGAAGCCGTTAATAGGCGAATCCCCAGATTGTCTTTGGAAATTCCGGGATTACTGGATAGTCGGGATATTGCTTTCGAATAAGTAATTGTCCTTGTGTGCATTTTATGTGTTAGAGTTAAGGAATAATGGTAACAGTTTGTCTTGCCTAGGGAATGTTTGGTTGTGTTTGAACCTTGAGGAAGCCCATACATTGTGGTAGTACACATTAACTAGACCTTAGAACTGGTTTTTTGGTGGGAAATAAAGGAAATTTGGTAGTGATTCCTTGGTACGTTCAGCCGGTGAACTGATCATTGACTTTGAAGATTTTCCGGTAGGACCTTTGTAAGCGAAGTTGTATTCCGTTTACACTGGCTCGGTATAAGTGAAGCTTGCGGGTCATTTCGACGAAAATTCGGCTCGAGCGGAGAATCCGACAAATTTTGGAGATCATTTCAGCGAAAAGGTCATTTCATTAATAAAGTGAATGCACGATCAGGCGTGCGGGCATCTTGGTAACTAATACGACGAAGGCGAAGATGTCGTTCTGCACGCCTCGATCTGGCCCGGTGATTCGAAGTGACGCCTCCTTTAAGTCCATGTGATCTCACGGGGTTTAATAGGAGTGGGAGAGTCGGCTTCGGCCCGGGGAAAGGCCAGCTGCGCGGCAGTAGATGAAACCTTAGAAGCCTGAAATAGTGGCAAACTGCCAGTTTGGATACTACATAACCTTTCGAACCGGCATGGAAGGTGCCAACATCCATGATGACCCGCGTGATACAAAATCCGCAGTAGCCAGTAAAAGCGATCCATTGGGTCGCGTAGGCATAGCGGAAGCTCAGGCGGCACGTCATCGCCCGCATCAGCTTTGTCGGCCGCGACTGGAGGGAGGTGGGAGCGGAGTCAGCACCTGCACGTGGGTTCTCGAAGGAGAAAGAATGCGCGCCCAGAATTACGTCACGGCCTATCTTGACTTTGGAGGGCCCCCTATGCGAGGCTAACCGCGGTGAGATTCCTCGCTAAGTAGAAGCCACATTAGCACCTGTAACATGTTACTAGGTAGGCCTCTTAATGCCATAAAAGTGCATTCCCTCAGCTTATCACATAATTAAGTCAATTTTCAATTGCAAATGGGTAAGGAATGGTCAAGAGGAAACCAGCGTATAACCGAGGGAATGTTATTGACATCAATGAAGCAAAGCACGATTGACAACACAGCATCATGGGACCAGGCTCGACACTGCTAGGCGAGAATGTTTCTGCCACCGACCTCATGTGAAAGAATTAGAACCTGTGCAGCTTGGCGACCAGCCAGAACACCTCGTCTACATAGGGTCTAAACTAGCGGAGAACATCGAAGCCCCTCTCATCCGTTTCCTAGAGAGGCGGAACATGGGGTATTCGCTGGGTGGAAGACACATGGGAGGAGGTCGACCGCAGGTGATTACTCACGGGTTGAAAGTTGATCTCTTCAAAGAAACCGGTCGAAGCAAAAGAAGGAGTTTGCCTGAGAAGACAGGAAGGCAATTAATGAAGAGGTCGAAACTCCTCGAGCAAGACAATCGAAGAAGTGATTAGTGCCCAAAAGTGCTATTTTTGAACTTCATTTTTAATAGGTTTTGTTTACATTTGTGTACTAATTGTTGTAATTAACCCGATTGACATGTTAGTTCCTATGGTCTTGCTAATCGCATTTTTGTGGCAAATTTTGCGAGTTTGCGGAGTTAATCATTGCGAAACATTGTTGAGTCGATCCGAACCACTGAAGAACTTAGGTCAAACTCAACATCATAGATACGGAGACGAGGAGAAGGCGGAAAATGAAGAAATAAGAAGAAAGAAGGGATCTTTGACGGGTTACGGAGATCTGATAGGAGTAGCCGCGGGATCACGGAGGCAGTGAATTTCGTTGCTTTGTTTTATTAGCATATGAAAGATTCATATCACATCAGCAAGAAAATTAAATTACTTCTCCACTGCAAATTTTGCTAAGCTAAATTTATTTAAGCTTAGAAAATGTCTTGTCATGAAATTTTGAATTCGTATGCCTTGTATTTTATTTATCTTTCAATTCTTTGTGTTTTATGTTTTTGATTCCAAAACGACCTCGTTTTGATTAATTACCATTTGTCCTATATAATTGACATATTTAGAAGCATTTTTGGTATTTCCACACCTCTTGCTTGGCACTATAAAGCCAACTTATAGCTTTGTAGCCCAACTTTTAATCTTTTGATTTACACAATGGCTTTTTGTTCCGGGTTTTCTCTCTTCTCTCTATATTTCTCTCACTTTTACTCTTGGAGTTTTCAGCTTTGCTCAAGGATGACAACTTGGAGGATGACGAGGCTCAAACACTTTCCTCCTTGAAGTGGAGTTCTTGAGAGTGGATAAATTGTGGTGGATCTATTTTTCAGGTTTTGACATTCTGGTTCTAATTTCGCTCTAAGGTTTAGAAACTTTTGATGCTTTTTCTTTGTAATGCCAGCAGGCTTTTGGGAGTTTAGTGTATTCTTAGCTTTAGATCTGCTGTATCCATTAGTTGCCATTTAGAACCACCCAGATGGAAGTTAAGGGTTAGATTTTCAACGTAGGAACCATGAATGCTAAATAAGTGTTTTCTATCAAAGGAAAATTATTAGGGTTTTAGTTTTTAAAAGTTAGCTGAAAGATCCGGTTCGGGGAGATGACTATATGTCATCCTCCCCCAGCCTTGAGAACCAAACTTGGGACCTCTACCGGTTAGCCTAGGATCTTAAACCCAGTACAGCCCCATTCTTGAGATTCTATTTGCGTTTATTTATTTATTTTGAGTTCATGATAACCATGGCATTGTTTTTCACAAAATACAGAAATCAATTTAATTCACCGTTTTGCCTTCAGCTTTGTTGATCATTTGCATAAAGAAACCATCCGTAATTTAGGCTCTGGTAGCTATCTTGCGGTAACGACTCGGTGGTGGAGATATAGGAAACAAATTTGTTGATTCGGGATCACCTACCAGTGACCTGAATCAAGAAGTGGAACACCCCCGATGGTTGGTTGCGATTCTGTCAAAAAAACAAATGTGGAAGTGTGGCTTCGTGATTTCTAAACGTCAAGGGTGCGCTTGAGGGATGACTTTGCCTTGGGGTCTGGTCTCTGGTAGGCCTTCCACGTTGGTCATGAACTCCTCGGCTTGCATGGAACGCCTGCATACAGCGGTCGATGTGGACCCGTGACGAGAACCTGTTTGTCTTGAAATTGGGGGAACTCACGTTTGTTGGTAATGCCCTTCGGACTAGAATGGAACAGCTGCCAAAGGTTGTAGTGAACAAGATGTTCACGAAACAAATTGGAGCATCACGTAGGTATATATGGTGTCTTTGGTAAAAGTCGATAAAAACAGGCTCGCGCCAGTTTAGCCGAGGCGTTCGGGTTTTGGCTACAACATGAAGTTAAACCTGACCAAGTGTGCTTTGAGTCTCGTCAGTTTAACCAGTTTCTGGTCATTCTTGGGAATAGAAATTGATGAGCAAGTCATCCATTTTCGGTCCATTTTTTGGCTGATTTTATCTAAAAGGCGTTTATGTTTAGAAACCTCCTTTCAGTTATCTTGTTGTATAAGGCGAAATTTGAGAAAGAGGTACTGGTAAAGGGCGAAGGTGGATGAGTATTAATGATATATTGTTGAAGGAGTTTCTGCAGTGGAGAGAGGCACATGAGGATTAAAGGCCGGAATGTTGTAGGGTTTGACATGTGGCGGTAAGAAATTCATATCAATTCATGGCAATAAACTTCCGGTTATATGAAGAATGGTGAAGGCAAAGCGAGTTGGGCGGGGCGGAAACTCAGAGTCGGGGCAACTGGTTGATGAAAAGACCGTAGGTGGCGCGACGCATCCGCCCGGTGCAGCAATTAAACCAGTCTGATGGAGCCAAGGATTGGCCGACACCGATAAGTCGCGACCTCAAAGATGCGCCGATGGTGAATAGCGGTGTCGACGCGGTCAGGAAAGTCGAGGACATCGCTTTACGCATCCGGTCCGATCAGCATCAACGCGCGTCAGAGTTCAGCCGGCGACATCAGATCCGATCGCGACGTCGTAGAGTGCTGACGCTCGACCATCAGTTGTCCGCGGCGTGATGGGCATGGGCGATTCTGTGTGACATCGGTCGGCCGTCGCGACATCGACCTTTACGCGAGAAGTTGTCGGGCGCTGCGTTGAACGTAAACGGTTAATGGCGACATCGGTTGCGCCGCGTGAAAGGAGGTCGTGACGTCCGTTAAGCGCATTCGCGGCAACGGAAACGGGGAAAGAAATTCGCGTGGTCCAGTCGACGCTCGGTGAAGCCTTTACAATTGGCGGCACATCGACGGTTTAATCGCGACATCACGATTACTAAAGGGTGAAATTGCTAGCGACAACGTTGATTACGTGACATCCATTTGCGCCAGAGACGGAAGATTGCGACATATGCGACAGTGCGACGCTAAATACGCAAAAGAGAGTTAAGGTCGCGACACTGGGCGTTAGCGACACGAAGCTATAGAAAGCGATTGGCGACACATTCGTTAAATTGGTGTGAGCATCGTTAATAATGGTAGCAGAGGTGGCGACGTCTTTGGCTGTCGCGAACCGCGGCGTTATCGAGATAATGGCGACCGATGGGCCAAAACGAAGCCTGAGCCATAGCGAAGGGCAACAAGTTCGCGACAAAGGCCGTCTTCGAACAACTAAAACATGTGAACGATTCTTCAGAAGTCAAAAAAGATTTTGTCCAGTGGGGCTGACTTCGAGAAACCTGCATCGCATTTGCTCTTGAAGGAACGTGGCTTTGGCGACTTGAAAGAGAATCACGATTCTTTGAAGGCTCATATTTAATTTTCTTTGTTTTGTTTTTGTTTTTTAGATTAGTTTGTTTCTTTATTTCAAATTTGGATCGAACGTTGGTACATTAAGAATTTTAGCCAATTGAAATTCTATTTCATCAGGTCTTGTCTTTGAGTTCATTTTAGTTTGAACAAATTTTGAGGTCGAACTGCAGGTTGCCACTATTCCCGATTACTTTCTTGATCAGTAGCTATTGCCTTAATTGTAATCGATTATTTAGAGAACCGACTTCGATTGAATTGACACACTATTGCCGAAAAAGTATCTCTAATTTGTTCATTGTACACAAGACTTAGTTTGACAAATACACCAGTGTATTGTATTTTACATTGGTGATCGATACTCGATTACCTAATACCAGTAACGGGATTGTCTAAGCTCACGTTCTGATTTCAGGTGACCTGGAAGGCATTCACGAGAGTGAGTAATTTATGAAGAGTATCATTAACCCGAATGTTGTTTGATCTAGTTTATCTATGAAATTAAACCTGATAAATCCTCTTTCACTTGGAAGCGAGAATGGGTTGGGCTTTTTATCAATTTAAGCTTTATGGAGTTAAAGCTGGAATCGATAAGTCAGATTCAATCCGTGGCCGCTAAAGATCCCAATCAAGAGAAAGAATAGGCTCATTCTAATTTTGAAAACAGTATCAGTGAAACTATGCAAATGACTTGAAATAACTGGAGCTAAGGTTTGCAGGTCCATGTTGTGGGTATGAGTATTGAGAAAGAAAAATCGCGAACAAAACGCCCAGTTAAAAGTAGTTATCTAACACTGCATCTTCGAGAGAAAGCAGTGAAGATTAGATAATGAGCAATGAGGTGGGAGGTTTGGAGAGAGATCAAGCTTTGCACTATCATATTCCCATGAGACTAGTTTTTTAAATATGTGGTTCATTAAAGCAACATACGGTGCTGATATCAGGAATTGATGTTTCAAATATTTGTATTTTGATACTCCCTTTAAAAGATCTTTGATTCGATCACACAGAATTTGTATTTTATTCCCGAGTATTCAATTCATTGCATTATTAATTCGAATTCTTTTGGGTTTCCATTATTTTAAAAGGCTTTTCAAAACTTATTCAATTGTCACTATCGAGAATTCCAGTAATGAAGTTGGGTAGTCGGGAATTAGTTGATTGATATTCTTGAGATCACAGTGGATGAATCATACGGACAATCCCATTTATTACTTCATTGCATTACGAGGATCTTGGATCAAAGCATAAAGATTTATACAATACAAAGGCTTGATTTTAATGAATTATAAATTACAGAAATATAACCAGGAAAACAAGTTTCATATTAATGAGGTTGAACAATTGTCTAGTACAAAAAGCATGGTAGTCATAAATTTGTATATATCTTTTGGTCTTCACCAAACTTAGTTTATCTATTTGCCCGTTACTTGGGGATCAGAAAGAATTTAATGAATTAATATTCGGAAGAAAGAATACTAATTTGGACATTTAAAAGAAAAAAGAACTAAAAAAATAATTTTAAGTGATGGATTGTTTGCATACTAACCCACACAACAGCTATATTGAGAAAATATTTGTTGGCTTGACTTATCATATTAATGTAGTATGTGTTTGATTTGAGGAAAAACTTTAATGCATGAAACGAGGAGACAACACGTCGATTCAGGAAGATCTTACAAGAATTAAGGAGAGGCCACTCCAGCGGAAGCTTGAGAAAAAGCAGAAAAGAGGCGAAGAAACTTAGCTCTAGGGATGAGAAGGCAGGTGGATTTAGAATGTGAAAAACCTTGATGGCGGAAGGCCTCAGTGTTGTCGATGGAGGACTTTTGGAGACTATCCAGTTAGACTCTGCAATCAAACCTCCTGATTGATGCAAATAACTGAAGCCCAAGCCGGCAGTGATTACAATGGTTCAGCAATAGCGGTTTAGTGGTGAAGTCGGGAAGATCGAATGAGCACTGGAAGGTTTAGGATAGCGAGCAGATTGGGGTTGAATGAGGTGAGACTAGAGGTCATAAAATTGCATTTATTACATTTAAGAATGCATTACATATTTTGATCCCTCTACCATATCGGGTTCTGTTGATACTTGGGAGGAGCGCTTGTAGAAGCTTCTTGGTGGATTCACTTCCCCCATCTCACCTCAGAGGAGGGAGATAATTGTGTTCAATGAGAGGGGAAGATGAGAGCCTTGTGGCATGGGAAGTTCAAGTTCTTGAAAAAGATGCTCGATGCATGGAATAGACTTGAGGAACCAGGTTGGACACTAGTGTATAATTGCATGAATGATACATCCCAAGGCATTATTGATACTTCATCTTGTGCAGAACGTTGGCGCAATGAAGTCTTGAATGAATGCGATTGAGGACACAGCGAAATGCAATATAAAGCTCATCTGGGAGTTTCCAAGAAGTAATTGGCAGAGAGAGGGAGTCTTGGGTGAAGCGAAGATGACGCCATAGGCAAGTTGAATGCATCATGGGCCAGATGAATGGCAAAGAGGAAATTTTTATCTATGAAATAGGACGGTCGAGAGAACTGTGAGGAGAGTGATGAGTGTTTTTGCGAAGAAGAAGCTGTTTTACATGATGAGGAGGTTAAGTACTTAGGGGGAGCAAAGTTATAACTAGGCCAAATCTAACTTTGCTGACTACTATCATCAATGACTGAGAACCGCGAAAATTTTTCATATGGTGGGAGGCCTCCACCTGAGGCCCAGGCATGGTGAGAATCCTCAACGGGGATATCAACAACCACTTCAGGTTTCCTCTTGCTTTGACGCAACAAGGAGGTACAAAAATAGAGAGTGCAGTCGGAGGAGGGCTCAACCGTTTGAAGATCAAATGCTCACGATTCTGGGGGACCAGCCCAGAGAGAACATTAAGCCTCGTGAGAGCAAAAATTCTCTTGGGATTGGAAGCCTGTACCCAGTTCTCAAATTTGACCACTAAGCTATCACCAAGAACACAGAGACACAAATGGGGCAAAGGCACTAAAACTGCAAAACCAGGATAGAAGATTACTTTTCCGGTGATACGAAGAAGGGTCGAATTTGCATGGCTGTTGAGCAGAAGTATCAGGAAAAGACTTGGTAAACCAGAAAAAGATGAAAGCGACTGAGGGAGAGGAAGGCCGAACATTGCTAAAAACTCTTGGAGAAAGAAAGAAAGAGAATAAGTGCTGAAGAAGGAAGCAAGAAAACCCGGAACAATACTTTCATGGGTCCTGTTTCCTGAGAGTTGGCTTGAAAATGAAAGATAGAGAGCAGTTTGGGTTTTTGGCTCTTACTACCAGAAAATTGCAGAGATGTATCCCTTTCAAGTCGTGACTGGAATTTTTATGCAAAAATTTGAAGACTATCTTGTAGACAAAAGGAAAGATTCTTGAAGAAGGATTGTGAAGACTTAGTGTAACTTGCGGTCGTGTGATCGAGAGACTAGGAAAGAGATGGAAGGGATCAGGGGCTTAGCATTCACGCTGGGAGTTCAGTTTGAGCTCTGATAAGTGTCAGTCTGTTCCCAAGTCCTGCAGATTACGTTGACCCACTCGCTCACATTCAAATGGATGATGAATTTGATCATAGATATGTTGTGAACGTTATTCTGTGACTCATATGGGAGATCATGTTCTCTCTTTGGGTCTGCCTTCGCATTGTCGATATCAGATTACTCAGTGAAATGGTGTCATTATCGAAGTTGATTGACACTGGGGTATCAGTTGTAAATACCATATCAGCATTCATTTACTATAATTGCAAATACTATTTTCAAATGTGATAGTTGTGTATCTTGAAGGTTTGATTCGATTTTACGCACATGGATTTCATTCTGCGAAAGTGATGAGTCTTGAACAAAATGGGATGAAAAAACGGAGACAAAATGAAGAAAAGTTTCATCAAGAAACAGGTGAAGAAGGGCTAGTTTTACAAAGGAGTTGCCAAGTCATTTAGTATACTTACAGGTGCCAAAGAAAGAGCAAACTTGATAATACTTCTAGCTAGACTCGGTGATCTTTGAGGAGCAGGAAGTTCTTTGTTTTAGGAATCATACAAGGAGTCTATGGCTTGGTCTGTGAAGGTTAAAAATTTGTCGAATCCATCAATATGCATACAAAATACTGCTGGAAGAAAATGCAGAAGCCCGTTGAACATCAAAGAGAAGTGAATCCGGTGTAGAAAAGTGACGAGGAAGGAGGTGCTTTCGAATGGTTAAATCTTGGTTTTATCCTTTTAAATTTGAGCGGTCCTTAGTTTAGCCAAGTCCATGTGGTTCGAAGGGTGGATTTACTGTGATGATCAGCAATGAAAGAAATGAATTAATTCCAACAAAAACGATGGCGGGATGGAAGTATGCGTGATTACAGTGAACCACATTGGCGGGAAGGAATCATTTCCTTTGCGCTGGTAGTCGGATGTTGAATGATTACCGGTGGGACGCCCTCATTTTGTTTCTTGAATGGTGTTCAGGCTAACCAGATTGCAAATTTTGAGGACGAAAGAATTCCACATTCCATGCCCTATGGTACCTTTGCCTTGGAAGTTCCGTTGGGTTGTGAAATGCTCACCACTACTCCCGGTGATGTATACGATACTCAATGTTCTTGAGGATTGATTGAGGAGATGTGGCCACATTTTATTGATTGACTTCACAGATTATGTGGTCTGGATTTGGAACAATATCAGTTAACCACAACAGTGCTAAAGTCTGGGGACGATAAGCTTCTTTCAGGTGGAAAAATGTCATTTCATGAAGTAATGAAGGTGGTAATTTCTTAGATGTCAATTACCTTTCTGAGAGTACAGAAGTGGGTGAAATCAGTTGATATCAAACCACTTAGCTCTATGATGGGGATAAGGGTTTCTTGGGGCATCTTGGATTTTATAGAAGTTCATGAACTTCAAAAGTAGCTTGGAGACACTATATGGATTGGAGAGGACACAAAGTTTCATTTATGGTGTCAGTTCTGTATTTGCCTTTGAGAAATCAGATCAGATTGGTTCAAGAACTATCTATGGTTTGCAGAATGGATCGAGGATTGAAATAATGTGTGATGGGTGATTGCCAGTGACAATATTAGGGCAAAGAAAATATTCTGAGCCATATACTTTTTTACTATCTAGACTTCATTGAACGCAGAAAACGACCTTCGAGGAGATGCTATTCATGTTTGCTTGGCGAAATTCAGCCCTTTGTTTTGGGATCATGGTATGGTTCACTGAGACCGTCACGACCATAGATATCGATGTCGAAAAGGAAGCTAAGCAGGCGATAAAGATTGGGTGCTGCTACTCAGAGTTTGATGCGGAATTAAAGGTAAAGGGAGATTCGATGTGATAGCTGAATCGCTTATCCAGTGAAAAAGAATGGCGGGAAAGGAGGCGGGAGTGGCAGGGCTTACGGATAGTTATTTGTTTAAAGGTGTCATTTCGACTGCATGAGTATCTTTGATGTTGTGAATTACAGCTTGTGGGTGATTCCCTGGGGATTGTTTCTAGCGGAAGCTTCCAGTTTGGCGGTGAGCCTTTCGATCACAGGATGACCCGCATATTTAAAGAGTCTTGACATGATTATGTCGAGAAGATGTGCGAGAGTGAGAACGATGTAAATCTTGAATCAGATGCCATGCATCATCATATGGGGGCATTTTTACGGAGAAAGAACATCACAAGATACTCAATACGAGTTTTATTGTTTACATTATCTTGAGTTGCTACAGATGGATAAATTGATGTGATAAGTGCAAGATTGGAAATATCGTGAAATGAAATGTCCCTAA
>JAEQBH010009801.1:0-86973 GCA_016808115.1 Tetrastigma voinierianum
GAATGTGACTAGCATGTAAAGTTTTATTTAGAATGAAGTTCGTTTCAATGTTAAGCTTTGAAAGCCCTTTGTATGTTTATGGATTTAAAACATTGAGCGAGAACATTTAAATTACTTTGTATGGATTGTGGCGAGTGGAGCATACAAGCGATAATCCTAGCGTGTAGTGAAATTGAAAAGAAATTAATTAGAGAAAAAATGTAAATCACTCGAAAATGTTTAAGAAAACGAAAGTGTTTAATTAATTTTATAAGTTGTTTGAAAATATAATGTAATTAGTAAACATTTTTTTTACCTCCCGGCGTTATACTCGATGAAATTTGATTTCTTACTGCAAAAATAGTTTAGCTGGTTTAAGCAAAAAACCCCTAGATGGCACATTTCGGTTAGATCAAATGTATCTCGGATTATGCATAGCAAGGTTATGGGACATGACTAACTATATTGCACAGTTGACAATTGGGGGGTTAGACTCTTGTTAATATATTTATATAGTGAGTAAGCCCTCTGCACATTTGGGTATATAGATAGTTAAGCCTTTGTGACATAGTACATGGTGATGGTGTTGGTTGAGTTCCATCATTTTGGGCATTTTAGTTTCCGAGGTTCATTATGTTTATAGAGATCCATGCATTCTTGGACCATATTAGGCCGAGGTAGTGTTCGAGGTTCTCTGATGCCGGAGTTAAAGGTTTACGTGGCATCACGTGGGGTATTTGAAGTAGGGCCCTGGTGGTTGGTAGCGATTTACGATTATGGCATTTGGATATTAACCACGCGAGCAATTTTCAGCGGCGAAATAGTTTTGAAATGGTTTTCATAGCAAAGCTTCGGTTTGCAATAACGATTTACAACCATTTATGCGGATTTTCATATTGGGAGGTACAAACGATGAAGCGGCTTAACATTTAGAACTTATAGTACTCATTGAGCGGTTGGCTCATAGTTTTACATTTTTAAATAATTTTTTTAGAGTGCGAGTGCGGCCAGAAGAACCTTCCGGGATCCTCGATCCCCACGAACCTTTGTATTTGTATTTATATATAAGATAAGGTACTTTCAAAATGCGTAATAAAAATTAAAATGACATTTATATATGTAAATATCTTTTTGTAAAAATATGCATGCATGGTTTTTGAGAGAAAAAGCAGGTTGCGTGATAAATTTATGTTGGATTGATCCTTATCTTATATTTTGATGAGGACGGAGAGATGACATGGTTATAGTTGGATTTTGGAAAATATTGGGAGTGTATTTTTTTATAGTGATTTCATATTTTGAAGCAACCACGAATCATGACCATTATGCTGTCGAATTTTCGTTAAATCTAAAGGTGTGATTTTGATAGAAAAGTGAAAATTTATATAACCAACGTTTTCCAAAGACAGTTTCAACAGTTTTAACGACTTAGCTTCATGGTAACGCGATCGACGGCAGTGGGAGGTTCTTACCGTAGGTGGCGGCGGTCCCTATCAATAGGAGAGTGCAGCAAACGCAGATCAAGCTAAATGGAACAGAATAGAAGTAATCATTTCATGACTCTTCCCCTTTTCCTTTGAGAGATTTGGCGACAACATGGTTTGATTCATTGCGGTGGGATCGCGAACGCAGGGAAGAGTTGGTGGAGGCATATATGAGCTGATTTTTTCCTCCAACTCTAACTGCTGAGAGAAGAGGAGAAATAATTGTTTTAAAGCAGGAAGAAGAGGAGAGTCTCTACAATGCATGGGAGAGATTCAAGAGATTGCTGAAAAGATGTCCTATGCATGGAATAGATCTAACCATTCAGATATATATATTCTATCATGCCATGAATTATGCCTTCAAGGGTATAATTGATGCATCTTGATGTGGAGCTTTTAGAAGAAAGAATCTTGAGAGGAGAAGCTGAGTCAAATGTTTGAAGACCCTTGCCCAAATGCAACTACAAGGTCCATACTGAAGCCTTAGAGTATTAGTGGTTGAAGGAGTGGTCTTATTGGACTAGACAGAATGACAACCATAGAAGTAAAATTGGATCCAGTTATAAACAAGGCGGGGAGACTGATGAGAAAAGAATGCATATTGCACATAAAAGTGGGAAGCGATAAAGAAAAAGAATTAAGTAGTCTTGAGGACCGGTTGAAGAAGAGCCATATCAGGTTGAGGATGCACACTACCTCAATGCAAATAGAAGCTACACCTTTAAACTAACTTGACACTTGACACCTTTATACACCGCAGCGAGGAACCATGAAAACTTTTCATATGGTGGAGGAGCACAACAGGGCCCTAGACTTCGACAAAATTACCATCAAGGTTATGCTCAATTTGGGTTCCCAGCAGCAACAACAACAACAACATAGGGACAATGGAGGAGAATATCAGGGTAAGAAAAGGACTCAATCTTTTGAAGATCAGATGCTATAGTTCATGCGGGAAAATAATAGGTTGTTGAACATACATGAACAAAGAAGTTGTTAGATAAGTAACATTCAGGCTTACAACTATATTTCAAGCTAACACAAATGATTCTTTGAAAAATGGAGGTGCGAGATGAGGCGGCTTACCCTAACTATCTTGAAGTCAGTCGGATTCTTTTCAGTGATCTGAGGAAGAGATTCAAGGGATTGTATGGCGTGGCTCTAAAAGTGGCGAGAATTGGAAGAAAGAAGAAAGGAAAATAAAAACCTTGAGGTAGAACAATATGAAGACATTGGGAACACTTAAGCAACATGGCCCAAAGACTACAAAGAAGAAAGCAATAAGGTAACTTGAGGAGAAAAATGTGGAAAAAAGAAATCAAGGAAAAAGAAAGGTTTAAAAAGCATGAACCTCAAGTTCCATTCTCTCAAAAGTTTGTTGATTAAAATTGCTGATAGGGCTGTAGATCAACAAATTTGTATCTGGGTGTCCTCTTGCCGTGCGAGGCCTCTTTGTGAGTATAGTGGTCTAGGGTCGAACACGGGGATGGGTTTTCTTCGTGAAATGAGAAGTGCAGTTGAGTTGAAAATGGTAATTCTCTTTGGATTTTAAGGTTTTGTTCAAAAAACCTTGTTGAGTTCGGATGGTTATGGCTAAATAAATTAAAGGAAAATTGAAGGAGCTCGCCAGTCTTTGATTATTTGGATTAGTTTTTAAGGTGTATTCATGCCCTCGGTTTTTCCTCGCGTTGGGATAATGACACATAGTCTTTTCCCAAACCGGTTGATTTGGCACTAAAACCTAAACCTAAATTACTCCCTCATGAGATATGGCATTCGTGAGCTATTCAAGTCCCTGGATTTGTGCATATGGCCTCAAAGAGGCAACCTACGGCAACTAATAGGAGACAACTAAGTGGATGACAGTGGATCTAAGATTAGCAATCCCCTTGTAACCCTTGAGAAGCTTTGCAATACACATTAGGCGAGGGTGAGATCTAGGAGAGTTTCAACCTAGGGTGAGATACGAGGAGCTTAAATGCTCATAAATGCGATGTGATAAATGAAGAGGGCATGAAACACCTCCAAACCTCCACCAGTGACCCTCCCCTTCAAGGAAAGGGAGCTTGTATCATCCTTGAGTTTCCATCCTCAGTGTGTTTAGCGATCGAGAAAAATGAAGGAAAGAAGAGAGAAGAAAGGAAACTATTTGCAACCTAAAGCAAAAGGCTGCGCTAAAAGCATTGAAAATGAAGTTAGGGTTACAAGTTTATAAGTGGCTTATAAGCCAACCCAAATGTGAAATACCAAAATGCCACAAAATATAATAATACAATAAGAGACAGAAATGGTAATTCAATCAAAACGTGGTCGTTTGGGATCAAAACTTCCAAAAACACAGGGGGAGGAATTTCGCTATCGCGGGGGGATTTCAGCTAGCATAGCTAAAATTTAAACTAGCCTAGCAAATTCTCTGGAGATAGCGAGTAATTTGTATCAATGAGTGAATTTAAGCTAGCTAGCGGGAATTTTCTAACTACTTGAATTTTGTGAATAATGAATGGAAGAATTTAAGCTAGGCACGATAAATTTCTCTAATTGCAAAATTCTGTTCATTTAGGATTGCGAAATTTTAAGCTATATGATCTGAAATTTTGCAATCCCGGTAATTTTAGCAATCCTGTGAAAATCCACAGGGATTTCTTCTGCACCTATTTGCTCACTGCATCCTCTCTGCACTTCTTATTCTTCACTTTGTCTTCACATTTCTGGTTGAAAACACTTGTGGATGCTCTGACGTCGGCACATATCTGGCATCATACTCGAACTAATTGCGACACGCAAAAGAACTGTAAATTACAAAAACAAACTCGAGGAAATGGAATTAGTGAAACCTAAAAGTGAACCTGCACACATCAATTAAGCAATTGATATGATTAGTGCATAAAAAAGCACTCAAAACTTATCTTGAATAGGGCTCAAAAATAGCACTTTTTAGGCACTAATCACCCCCATGAAACATGTTGCTGATCATAATGTTAAAACAAATGGGATGCATGTTGTGCTTTACAAAAAGTGTATTTGGGGCAAGGCGTAGTGGCTTTACCTTTAAAATGAACAATTTACACTGTTAGCTTAAGCATGAGAGACAAAACCATATAAGAACAAGTTTTGAAATGATACCAATTTCCAGGGAAATCAACCTGAATTTCCACAAAATCAAATTGTTCCTAAATGTAACGGCGAGCCAATAAAATGCAAAGCTATTCCCTCACATTTTCAGCTCTGCCATGGCGCCAAGCTGACCAACCTAAATAGGGCAGCTGACGCTCTTATTTCTACCTTGATTGCTATGTAGGGTGCAATGCTGGCTTCGACTTCCACCAGAAGTCAAGTTGTAACGAGGAGTCCACCCGATGACTCCCAACCAATTAAGGTTTAGAGCATCAAGCGAAAGTCCTTGACCCTGAGCTCTGCAGAGCTTCACCGGACTCAGAATGACTTTGAGAATTAGCACCTACAACCACGCTAGCTCTGCCCATCCACCGTGTAGCGGAACACCAGTGATCAGGTGACTCCCAACCAATTAAGGTTTAGGTGTGGGGCTTTAAAAACTTCGCCATATACCCCCTCGGACGGTGTTCGGGTTTCAAAACCAGTCCTGACTTTTGTTTCTCTTTTCTTCTTTTCTTTTCATTTGAAGGGTATTGGTCTTCATACATGGGTAACACAGGAAACCTGTGTAGATTAGTCCAATAAAATTTAAGACGGCTTTGCAAAAGTGGAAGAATTGCTAAGCTTCTCCAACCAATTGGTGCAATGGTGTGCGGTGTGTGGTCTTCAAAGGGAATGTTCGAAATTTGAATAATTGGAACTTCCATTGACAACTAATCATGCATGGAATTGTTCTATCATTAATGTAACATCACGAGTTCAATTTTCAACTAGAACTTGAGTAGAAATATGCCAAAATATAGGTGCGAAACGATTTGTAAAGAGTGTAGAAAATGTAGGCTGCATGATATATTTCTATATCGTTATATTTCCCAAAATTATCGAACTTTTTCAAAGAAAGCGTGTGGTACCTCGATAGAAAGATGAAATGAATGGTTTGAACCCGGGAGAATGGCATGGGCATTTGAGCAGTGCACTTTCTTGCATCTGGGGAGAAAATAAGTTTTTCTGCACTTTGCAACTCCTCTGACAATTTTAAAACAAGAATTGTGATAAGATAAGCTTGTAAATGAGAAAATATTTGAGAAAGAAAATAGGTAAGAAATGAGTGGCACCACTAAAAAAACCAAATTAAGACTTAAAATAATATAAAGTAAAATTTCAACAAAATTTGGAGTGGTCTCCCGGGTTCTGGGAACCTCTCGGTTGTGTAGCCATTGGATCTCGAGGAGGGTGCAGGAGGAGAAATCTCCAGCAATGTGGAGTGGTGTGTCTTGCGGATGCCTTCATCTCGGCTCCATTGTTTGGGCAATCGGGGTCTCTAGTAGCGGTGGACCTAAGCATTGGAGGATGGTGGATTCTACATTAACTACTTCATTGTTCTCCATCAATTCTTCCTGTTGTTTGTTAATATCATGCCTTCTCCCATTATACCCTCAAGCAAACTTCATCAGTTTGCTCCTTTCATCTATCAAATGGTTTGCTTATTGCTCAAGTGGAAAATGTTGAGCTCGGTGTCATGTTGCCAAATATGAGCTGCATTGTGACAATTGATAATAGCATTTGATAGTGGCCATAAATAGCCTTGATATAATGGGCACTTGATTGGTGCCCCACGCCTCAGGTTACGTGTCGAGAATACAGGAAATCCTTTGAATAGTAGAACTTACTCTACTTTTATAACACATCCTCCACTATCCCTTTTGGTATTTTCATAACGATCGGCTCTAGAATGGGTGATGTTGATTTGGTTTAAACTCTCCCAAACCTAGCTGCCTATACACTGAGTATGGCATTAGTTCTTTGGAAATCTATGGCCTTTGTCAATCTGAGTTTCTCCAATGTCGCGAGATAGTTGGGGTCTGGATCTTGTATTTCACCATTGTCTTGTTGGATGATGGAGCTAACTTGTTAAGGTTAAGAATGCTTTTTCAATACTTGACACGAGATTATCAGAGATGCAAAACTTTGCTTAGGCGGGGACTTGTTTGATGATGTCAAAGGGATTTATGTTGACAGCCACTTTTAACCTTAGGACTTCTAGGATGCACACTGCTTTAGATTGCCTTCTTACTGCACCTCTTAGTATGAGAAATGGAGGTAGGCGTGCGGTGCTTCATTAAAAGTCACGCCAAAAAAAAATGTGTTAAAGCTCCAATTCTTCCTTTTAAGTTTCCTCAACGAGGCTGGCATTGGGCGATCAACCTCTTTTCCGCTTCTTAAAGAGTAATGTGACAGCTTTGACTTCATCCATTTTGGGGAAGGTTCATTGGAATAAGCTCAGTTCATAGACTCCCCTTAGTTGGCGATGGGTGAAGGAACATCCCACTGCCTCTTCTTTGCTGTTTTCTATTCTTGTTATGGATGCACCGCAAGTATCAATTCTTCGGTTAAAGTTACTTTCCAGCCCATCTATTCTCTCACTTGTTCAAGAGCTTTCTACATTTTCAATTTTTTTATTCAACAGCATTGATGCCTTTTGCTCCTCCACAAAATTTCCCACCACTTTACTCCAGATTCAAAATGGCTTGCTCAACGGGAGAGGGTGGGTGCTTGCTTCACGGAAATGTTGGCACCCAAGAGGTTGGGGTTCCGGGAAAGGGGGTTGGGTGACTCCTCCAATTGGGGTTGTAAGTGTTGCCATATGGAGCATTTGTTTTGGCTTGTTTTGGCTGCTGCACTTCCATCCTCGGATTGGGTTGAGACTATCGTTCTCTAGAGTGAATGTTGTTGAAGCGGTTGAAGCTTGATTTTGACACAGTGCGCGGCTTTGATCCACTTTGCACCTCAATGGACCCTTTCTTTAATTCACTCAATCGCTAGCCAAGGTAGATACCTTAGCTTTCAGCTCCATATCTTCGGAGGGCATACATGCCTCCAGCACACAGTTCCATTGGTGGCTTGAATCTGTCTGCTTCTCTTGGGTTTGGCTTATCCCAAGCCCTTGGAGGTCTCAGGCACAATTGAGAGTATCCCTTTGCCTCATCGGGATTTTTACTCAAGAAATCTCCTCTACACATAGTTTCAGTAATTTGTTTCATGGAAGGGACATTCCATCATAAAAATGGTTCCACCGGCATCATGTATCTGATCCGCCAGTATGGTGTCTGCTGATAGTCATAAATCTCAATGTGGTAGGGCATCACCATCATGAGGCTTTTTGCAAATGTGTAAATTTGCCTCTTCAAGTTGTTGTCTTGTATTGTGAAGAATTTTTTGAAACTCTGCTGCGGGTCTACATTATTTATGGTTCTTGGCCTTAATGCATTGGCAAATTTTGCCGCCATCTTTAGTTATTGGAAAGGCTTTCAACGAGGAGCTCCATGCTCCGCTATATTTGCAGTGGTGTAACATCAAATCAGGATCGTATTATGGATTTTAGTTCCTCCACATACCATGAAAAGTTAGGAGCGAGGGCACAGGATAAGGTCTGTTGCTACATCCTCGCGAGGGGATAATGCATGAGGGTGCACTCACCCTGGGTGGGTGTATGTATATCCCTCATGGATCGATATGCATTGGGCTCCCTAGGCACCTGCTGGCTTTATTGTTCCTCCTGTGGAGGATCCATTTGAAACCTTGTAGGGGATCAATTTGATCTTTGTTCTGTCTTTGGGTCACTAAACCTACCCCTTATTGTTCCTATCCATTTCATAAACCGCTCTGCACACTTCACAATCAACGGGGAAAACAGCAAAACAAACAGCAAAGGTTAGGTTAGCTAAAATTAAAGCAAAGAAAAGCAGATATCTTGGAAAGAATTAAAATCCTAGGTGGCTGCAAGTGGGAAAAAAAAAAATGATAAAATCAAAATGAGTGAGATTTTGCAAAACTTGTGGTATGAATCACAAGTTTAATATCTTACATCTGCTGAAGTTTTATCCAGCAGCGTGTTTCCAGTTATTACGATGGGGCTATAGGAATCAACAGGTGCGCCTATAGGTGTCCTACGGCCTTAGAATTTCTTTGCGTATGTTCTAGGGTCGAACACGAGGATGGAGTTTTCTTCGTGAAATGAGGAAGTGCGGGTTGAGTTGAAAATGAAGAGTAATTCTCTTTGGATTTTCTGGTTTGTTCAAAAGCAGGTAGGTTGGATGGTTATGGCGCAAATAAATTAAAGGAAAATTTAGAAAAGAGATGCCTTGAAGAAGTCTTGGAGTCCAGCTGGATTGGATTTTTAAATTGTATTATTCATGCTGGTTTTTCTGTTAGGGATAATGACCTGATGCCCAAACCAGGGACATGATTTAGCACTAAAACCTAAACCCTAAATTATACCCTCACTTGAGATATATGGCATTCATTGAGCATTAGTCTGATTATGTATATATGGCTGAAGAGCCGCTCTCTGACAACTAATAAGAACAACTAAGTGGATGACAGTGGATCTAAGATTAAACATCCAGCATAACCACAAAGCACCAAAATCTGCATTAATGAGGGTGTGGATCTGGGAGGGTTTCAGCCTAGATTGAGATCTAAAGAGCTTAAATGCTGTAAATACAGGTGTAATCGTGAGAGGGTGAAAACACACGAACCTTCACAGTGACCCTCCCGGCTTCAAGGAAAGGGGCAGCCAAGCATCCCATAAGGTTGTGTCCTCGAGGGTGTGTTTGGCGATTGAAAAATGAGAAAAGAGAGAGAAGAGAGCAAGCGCAACTAAAAGCAAAAGGCTAAACTGTTGAAAATGAAGTTAGTTTGCAAAGTTATAAGGTGAAGCACTTATCGCCAATACAAATAACATTAAATACCACAAAAATGCTAAATATAATATTACAATAAGGACAAAATGGTAATTAATCAAAGCGTGGTGGATTTTGGGATCAAAATACCAAAAACACGGGAGGGAATTTGGCTCTGCGCGGGGTTGGCTAGCATGAAGTTTGGCCTGGCCTGGCGAATTTGGCCCAACCTAGCGAGAATTCTAGGAGATGGCGAGTAAGGGATTTGGCTATCAGCGGTGTTAAGCTGGCTGGCGAATTTTGCTAGCCCTAGCGAGGCCACTAATGAGGATAATGAAGCTGAAAATTTAAGCTAGGCGATGAGTTTAAGCTGGCTAAGAGAAGGTTGATTTCGCTAGGATTGAGGAATTTCGCTATAATTACAAAATTTTCGCAATCCCGACAAAATTTTAGCAATCATCATGAAAATCTGGGTTCTCTTCTTCTGTTTGCTCCTTTGCATCCTCTGCACATTCTTATTCTTCGCTGTCTTCACATTTCATTTGAAAACACTTTGTGAATCCTCGAAGCATTAGCACATATCTTGACATCAAACTCGAACTAATTAGGTGAGTATGAAACCGTAAATTACCAAGCAAACTAGAAATGGAATTGGAGTGAGGAAGGGGCTTCAGTGAGGCTTGGAACACATCCAATTGGCTTAATTTATGATTAGTGCGCAAAAAGCACTCAAACCCTATCTTGAATAGGGCTCACGAAAATAACACTTTTGGGCACTAGTGGCTGTAGAAAGGCAAGGCATGAAGAGTAATTCTCTAGATTCTTGGAGCACATGTTTAGAAGATGAGATTAACATCTCTTTCTTAAGAAGCATTGACTCAATGCCTCTTTATGTAAAGTTTATGAAAAGAGATATTGAGAAGAAAAGAAAGATTGTTGAATAAGAATAGTGAGCACAATGATAACCTCTAGTGCGGTAATTGAATTACATGCAGGAGAGATGGGATCCGGAGCGAAACTCGCTATACCTTTGTGAAATTGGGCATCTTGATGTGGGAAAAGCATGTGATTACGGGCCGACATCAGCGAAGACCTTTGTCGGTAGCAAAAAGACTAAGTTTGGGGGAACTTACTCCCATATCCCTTGTGCCTTACCAAATGGTAAACCAGAGACATTGGCCCTCACGAGGAGCATTTTAGAATGTGTTTTATCAAAGTGGGAAAATTCATTTTCCCAGTGGACTTTATAGTCATTGACATAAAAGTAGACAAACAAGTTCCACTGGTGTTAGGAAGACCTTTCTTAGCAACAGGAGCAACTTTGATTGATGTGAAGAAAGGGTGGTAACTCTGAGGTTGGAGATGAAGCATGCACTTCAATCTCGATCACGGTTGAAAGCGGCAAACTAAGTGATGCGAATGTGAGATTGTAGAAATGAAAATCGAGCGATACGAAATGATGAAGATTGCTTAATTTCGAATTCAATGAATGAGAATAAGAAGAATTTTGATATCATGCAGGCATCTTGAGGAATTGAATTCTGGCGGACCTAATGTTAAATTGAACAAAACTGACACTTAGTGTTGAAGAAAATAATACCACAATCAACGGTATTAAGAAAGAGGTGTTGAAGAAAACACAAGTTGAAGGATTAATTATAAGGAAATTACGAACAATTTGAAATTTGCCTTTCACAGATTTGAAAAGGAAAACCGGTCATCATTGGAGATGGGTAAGTGAACTTGAAGAACCTGAAGTGTTGGAAACTCTCAAAAAAAATATAAAGACAATGGCTTGGTCATAGAAGATACGAAAATGTCAGTCCTTTTATAAGCCTTTATAGAACATCAAGAGGTTGAATCCGGTAATGAAGGAAGTAGTCGAGGAAAAGTATTAGGTACTAAATGCGGGCTTCATCACATTCAATCTCGAACTGACCCTTGGGTGAGCCCACTTCACGTAGTTCAAAGAGGGAGGATTCATTGTGATAAGTAGGAAGAATGAATTGATTCCTATAAGAGCGTGATAGGATAGAGAGATTATTATGAAGCTACCGAAGCGAACACTTGCTAGAAGGATCATTTTCCCTCACCTTTCATTGAAGAAATCTTCAGACAGGTTAGCGAGACAGCTCCCATTATTGTTTCCTTGGTGAATATTCTAGATTTTAACCAAATTACCATTTACCCCGGGCAGCCAGGAAAACTACATTTACATGTCCTTATGGCACCTTTGCCTTTAGAAGGATGCCTTTTGGACTATGTAATGCTTCTTCCACCTTTCAAAGATGTAATGCTCAGTATATGGATCCAGTTTTGAGCATTGTCTGAAAAATTTAAAACAGTACTTCAGAGGTGTCAAGACAAGAATCTAGCATTGAATTGGGAGAAATGCCATTTTATGGTAACAGAAGGTATTGTATTGGGACACAAGATTTCTATTGCTGGATTGGTAGTAGACTAAGCAAAAGTTGTTGTTATAAAAACTCTCAGGCCACCTACAACTGTCAAGGGGATAAGAAGTTTCCTTGTACATCCTGGTTTTTATAGAAGATTCGTAAAGGACTTCTCAAAAATCTCCAGACCATTGTATGAGCTATTGGAAAGATGCAAATTTGATTTTGATGAATCATACAAATCGCTTCATTTTGAAGAGATTAAATCTGGAGATTAGTGACATCTCCCATCATGTCTTTTTGTGGAATAATGATTTTGAGATTATGTGTGATGCCAGTGATTAGGAAATGGGAGTTGTATTGGGACAAAGAACTGAAAAGATATTCAAGGCCATATACTATGCCAGCAAAACCTTTAATGAGGCACAAGAGAACTACTCCACTACATAAAAGGGGATGCTAGCAATGGTCCATGATTATGAAATTGAAATATATATAATGGGATCATGTTGTAATACACACTTATCATGCCACAATTAAATATCTAATGGCAAAGAAGAGGAATGAAGACTTATCGGATAAGAGTATTTAACATAGAATTTGATCTTCAAATCAAGATAAGAAGGGTAGTGACAATGTGATATGGATCCTTATCTAGATTGGAATGAATCTTGGGAAAGAAAAGAAACCGTAGTAGAATTTCTTTGATGGCGATTGTTTTATTTATATTCAAACACCTAGTATCGCGATGTTGTCAATTATTTAACTTATGGAGTGATGCCACACAAGATTCAACTATGTGAAAAAAATTGGAAGCGGTGCATATTTTATATATGGGATGACTACTATTATAGAAGAGGGCTTGAGATATGATCATAAGGAAATGTGTTCACAAGAGAAAGCGAAACAGTGGTATTGTGGAAATGTCATGCATCACCATATGGAGGACACACTTTATAGGGTGAACATACAAAAATTCTCCAATCAAGTTTCTATTGGCCTACTCTATTCAAAGATTGTTTTGAATGGGTAAAACATTGTGATGCTTGTTAGAGAATGGGCAACATAAATAGAAGAAATGAGATGCCCCTACAAGAAATTTTGGTGGTGCAGATTTTTTATGTTTGGGGAATAGACTTCATGGGACCCTTTCCTCCATCATTTTGTGATATACACATTCTCCTAACTTTGGATTATGTATCCAAATGGGTGGAAACAATAGCTTGACCAAATATTTGCCATACTTGATGGTAGAGTTTTATACAAAAATCTTTTGATGATTTGGGCGTATGCATCATCGGTGATAAGGGAAGCCATTTTTTCAAATAAGGTTTTGCAAACTGTGGCGGAATGTAGGTCAATAGATGAGGGGGGATTCAGGCTTATCACCCTCAATCATTAGAGCAAGCTGAAATTTCCAATAGGGAGATATAGAAAATTTTGGAGAAAAGCAGGGTTACAAAGAAAAATATTGGTCTATAAAGCTAGATGATGCTGCTTTGTGAAACCTAGAACTACTACAAACTCTCATTGGTTGTCTCCATATAGAATAGTATTTGAAAACTTACATGCACCTCCCATAAATTGGAATACAAGCTATGTGGGCCATCAAAGAAGCTGAATCGTGACTTTCGAACTGCCCAGAAAGGAAGAACTACTCAAGAAAAGAATGAGCTGGAAGAGAATTTGAGAATGAAGCTTATGACAATGCCAGAATCTACAAAGAAAAAACCAAGAGGTGGCATGATTAAAAGATCCTAACGAGAGAATTCAAGGCGGGAGGCAAGTTCTCTTGGCTGCTCAGGCTCGAAGCTATTTCTAAGAATTGAAATCAAGGTGGGTGGTACTATACAGTGATAACAATACACCCTTTGGACGGTGAAATTGAGGAGATTAATCACGGAAATGAATTCAAAGTAAACAATGTTTGAAGAGCACTACCTTTGAGAAGCATAAATAGATTAGATCAGGATTTCAAAGGGAAGAGTTATGTTGAAAGAAGATAATTTAGAGCAATTGTTAGACTTTAGGAAATTAGCGGCCGGGTCATAGGAAGTGACTGGCGAGTTATTTGGGATAGTTTGATTATTGATTCTTTATCGTGAGTTATATTTTTTAAATTGTTAGAAGTATATTTAGGTAATTTGATAATTTGCTGAATTATTTATTTATTTATTTTTGGAACAAGAAAAAGGAATTGGAATTGGAGGTCATTATGGCCTAAATATCTCAAAGCCGGATTATGTGGTAGACCTTTAGGGGGAATTATTTCTAATTCCATCAACTTGTTTTTAATGATATTGCATATATGAAGTTTAGGGAGTTTGATTTTAGTGCTTGAATAGCTTGTTGAATATTTTTGATGAATGATGTTGATGTTAGAAAGAGATTTGTTCATACTTGAATTGAGGTTCTTTGATGTTTTAATGTGTTTTTAAAAGTATGATCTAAGGGAAAGGACTTATTGAATGATGATTCAGTGGGTTGAATGGTGAAAAGTATGAGATTATGAAAAAAATTGAGTCAGAACAGAACCTTGTCGTGATAAAATAAGTTATGTCATGACACTAATTAAACTTTGTAGCGACATTAGTTATTGTCGCGACATGCAGTCTTATGTCGTGACAAGGTCAATGCTAAAATGAAACAACGAAGTTGTGTCATAACATAATTTTCTCTATACGGCAATAAACATGAACCTTAGAATTTATGTCGCGGCAATATTTATCTATGTCGCAACATAATATTGCCCAAATTTAGGAATCAAATGAAAATTTTATGTCGTGACATTTATTTTATATGTCGTGACATAGATTTAAAAGGGGCATAATTATAGGTAAAACAAATTTGTCGCGACAATTAAAGAAGCACCACAATCCTTGGCTTATAAATAGAAAAGTTCGAAGACTGAAGAGTCATCTACCTCATCATAATCAAACCATTAAACCTCCCTCACCAATTCTCTCACTCGTTCGAAACCCTAGACTTCTAAACCAATTTCTCGATCTACGAGCCTGACCTGGTTCCCGGCCTAGCGAAATCTGTGGAGGGAATATACGGGAGTTGGAAATTCGGATAGTCTGACCCACTCAAGCAGTGGCTGAGCAAGTTGAGGAGAGAGTTGATGTCAACGATGAACTTGAGCAGACAGTGGAAGAGTCTATGAAGAGGAAAAGAGGAAATGAAGAAGCAGAAAACATTGAACAAAAGGCTAGTGAATGGGTCTCTAACATGGCGTATTTTTCTTGGAGAGACAAGCTACAACACAGAGACTTCATCGGGGAGAGAGGCTTCAACAAATGGATTTCCCCCTTCTAAGAGCTAATAGAAAGCAAAGGATGGCATCTTTTCTATGAGCATAAGACTCTCGGGTTCGTAGATGTAGTTAAAGAGTTCTACGCTAACATGGTGAGAACTAAGGACAAGGCAGTTTATGTCAGAGGGAGATGGGTATCCTTTAGTAGAGAGCAGATAAATCAAACATTCAATCTTAAAGAGAGGAAGGATAGGTCTAAATTCAAAAGACTGGTTGAGGAGCCTAACTTCCAGAAGATCATAGATCTATTGATTGATGGCAAAGGGAAGTGGAATGCCACCAAGAAGAACTCGCATGAGTCCATCGCTAGGGGGGCCTTGACTGAGCAAGTAAAGGTTTCGTTTTAGTTCTTAAGTTCAGTCATTCTACCCTCCAAACATTTATGCAAAATCAGGGATAAGGAAGCACATTTACTTTATGCCATCCTCTAGGGATACAAATTTAGTGTGGGTAAGTTGATTGGCTTCAGTCGATCTACTATAGAGGAGGATCTGAATTAATCCCACACCGGGCGATATCGAAATTTGTGTATTTTTAGGTGGTGTCCAAGGAGACTGGGAAGAAAAATAAAATTTCCCTAAAACGTCTCCCTTGACACTCACTGGAATCATAAAAGGGCCTAAAAATAGAGGCAGAGGAAGTCAGGTTGAAGCTGTTCGAGAAGAGGAAGAACCAGCAGGATTACAAGGCTAGTATTACCCTTCTCCCTTGAAGCGAGACCAGTCCATCAAGAGTATGCTGAAGGCTATGAACCTCTAAGGAATAATTCTGCAGTCCTTGAAATGCTTAATGCCATCAAGCAAGGAATGTAAGAGAGGGACAACCAGCTTAAGCTCCAATTGCAACTCGGGAGAGATAGTATATAGGTGAGGTTGGGAAAAATGGACCATAACCCAGAAGGGGCTCACATGAGAGAGATAAATAATGGAGAATTAGATGGGAACAAAGGGAACAAGAGCTTAGTGAAGAACTAAAGGCAAGAGAAGATGACTTTATCTCTGAGCAGCTAAAAAGAAAAAACGAGTTATTCAAAATCATGAAGGAAAGGGAAGAGGCTATGGAGAAGAACATGTCGTAGAAGGCAGATGCCTTTAGGTATCTGTACAAAGAACATGAGAAGGAGATCAAAGCTTTGATCAAAAAGAGGGATAAGGAATTGGAGGGCACCCTAAATTACAGGGACAAGTGTTGGACAGAAAGCTTAGACATGATCAATAAAAAGTTGATTAAGAGGTACTCTGCCCAAGGTGAGTTTAAGGGAGCCCTGAATTCTATTGGGCAGAGACAAATTGATATGATGGCAGCTAGCCACAGCCATGGAGTAGTGCACGTCTTTGAATAAAGAGTAGAAGGCAACAAATGCCAAGTCTAAATCCCTGAATTCTCTCCTTCTGCTGCTGGATATAAACTAGACCCAGTTAACCTACCCTCTTCCCATAGGCATGATAGAAAAAAAGAAAATAGCTTACTCTCTTGTTCCATCTCATATCCTCTCGTACTTTGATATCCGAGTCATAAAATAGTCAATAAAACAAGAATTCTTTGAAAATTCTGTGTTCATTTGTGTTTTTGATTGTTTTGTTGTTGTTTTTGCTTAATTTTCTTTGTTTCATGATTGATAATTACTTAGTTGAATAATTGAGAAACCAGCTACCTGGATCAAATTGTCTAATTACTGCAGTATATTTGGTTGAATTGAATTGATGAAATTGTGGTTGTGTTGGATTATTTGTGAGTTGAATGCATGATCAAATAAACTTGGGTGATTAAAACAACACAACAAATCTCAAAGCCAACAAAACATTCATAGATGCATTAGGGTAGGATGAAATAAATGAATATAGAAAGTTGTAGATTATGAATAAATATATTTGAACTTGAGAATAAGAAGGAAGGTTTTAATAAATTGATGGAACAAATAAAACTTATAATTTTGTTTGATGTAACTAGTTTGGTCATAAAATCCTGATAACTTTGCACATGGTCAACATTAACTCTGGAAAGACTTGTGCCAAGATTAGGAACATCTTATGGGATACGTCACATTAAATCAGGTAATCATAGAACTTGTTAGATTATTAGTCAAGGCAAAATCCTAGGCAATACCACTAACAGGAAATGATTTAGGCCATCCTTGGAAGTTTGAGCATTTCAAAGCCTACCCTTATTATATGCATAAGCATAACCTAGTTCCTTATTTGAGCCTAAAGCTAAATTTCATTATCAAACAGCAATAGAGAAGTCCAATCCCTTCCTTACATATAATTCTACAGTAAAGAACCCTTATTTGCCTAGATTGCAAGACAGAAGACATCAATGACAGAAAGGAACAAGTTTGGGGGAATATCATTTTGAGATGTAGAAAAGAAGAGAGTGGGTTAAGAAAGAAAGTGCATAGGGATAGTAAGAGATAAAAAAAGATGAAAACAGAAGTAGGTTAGTCTTGCCTTCCTCCTTTGGAACAATTAGTCCTTAGGGGTGTTCAGCACCTAATACCTAATGTCTAACTGTTGTGGGAGTTATTGACCCCGAAGTTTGTTAAGGGTAGTAGCTTAAAAGACCAACATTGCACCATTCTAGAAATTAGATGATAAATTGAAATGACAAAGCTACAAAATAAGGAGGAAAAGTATCTTAAGGTGTGAACAATGAAAAGAGAAAAAGATACCAGATTGAAGAATATGCAAAGAGATGCACTAAACTTGTTGGGAAGGTTAGAAAATTACATTCAAGAGAAATCAAGGACATATCAAAAGGCATAAGTGTAAGCTGTCTAGAATCTAGGTTAAATTAAGCCTAAAATGTCTAATTATCTACCTCATTACCTAAGCCACACATTACAAACCTAAAAGACCTATTTGATTCTGAAGGTGGTATTATGCCTACATTAGTGGAGATTAATATGACAAACAAGCATATGAGACTGTAAGAATTATAGATAAAATGCCAACTTAGTATTATCCTAGAAGCTATAACATATCTGCCAAGGAAGAGAGTGAAGACACAAAAAAAAAAAAAATTTGGATTGAATGATTAAATTGTTACACACTATGAATTATTTGTTGTTCAGTGAACTGAATTGAAAATCTTCCTAAGTCTAGATTGGAAACATGTTTAAAATTAATTCTACAACTAACTTATGTTTCCTCCCCAATTGAGCCGTGAATAGAAAAATGTCCTTAAAAATAAAAGTTAAATTGTTTGAGGAAAAACTAAATTTTCTTTTCTATGCTTGGGAATAACAAACTTTTAAGTTTGGGAGATTTGGTAGGTAGAAACTCATCTATTTTTAATCCATTTTTCTGGCATGTTTTTAATAAATTAAGATCTATTTTTATGCCAAAATATGGAATATTCATCAACTTTGTGTTTTGCAGGCAATTATTGAAAAATAAGAGAATCCCAGCAAAAAAGAAGCAAAAATAGGACAAAACAGCAGTCTATGTCGCGACACAACATTTATATGTCGCAACATAGGATTCAAGTAGGCCAAAGGAACTATGTCACAACCAGCAAATCTATGTCGCAGCAAAGACTAGTCAAAACTTAAGGATGAAAAGAGCTTTATAGGTCACAGTCGTAAAGTTTTATGTCACGACAGAACTTGAAGAAGATTTTGAATGTCGCAGCATACTTAAGGTCAATGGTGAAGGAATTGTGTCGTGCCATTATTTTTTTATGTCGCAATATAAAAGCTGAAGACTAATGGATGAACTCTATCGTGATTAGAGACAATTCTATCGTGACAAAAATTATCATAAAGGCAAAACAAGTCAGCTAATACAAGTGTTTTTATGTTGGAAAAAAGGTTCCATCATCAAGCCAACTCAAGGAAGAGCTATTGTCGCAATAAAGGAAATCATGTTGCAACATAACAGTCAGAATTCACAACAAAGGGCAACACAATCTCTATCGTAACAAAGATTATTTATGTCGCGATAGACAAAACATGAAGGAGGTGAATTCACTATTGCGATAAGATGCTGAAGAGCAACACAAGAAGAATGGAAACAAAGAAATTCTTGTTACGAAAAAATCAATGAGTTGGAGAAAAAACCTATGTCGCGACAAAGAAGTTTTTTGTCGTGACAATAAAAGCTAAGGAATGATAAAATTCTCTTCGACGACCAGGAAAAGTAGTCGCTGACGAGAGAATTAAAAACTTGAGAATAGCCAAGGCAATTGGGTTGAAACATATAATTCTATGTCGCGACAAACAGCTTAGCAAGTGACAAGAACCTGAGAAGAAAAGTCTGTCGCGACCATAGAGTTTCTTGTCGCGACAGAAAATTGCTAAGGACATAAAGAAATCCTGTCGTGACAAAGAAAATTGTATCGCTATTGAGTTGCCAAGTTAAAAAACAATTGTTTGTCGCGATAAGGAAAATTGTGTCTCGACAAACTCCAGCAGAACATGGACATGAGAAGATGGGTGCAAACAGTTTGGTGTCGCAACACAAGGCATTCCTGTCACGACAAGAACAAGACTACTAAATACAAATGACAGCCGACGGTAATAAAGTATGTCCTGACCTGATTCAGAAGCGAAGCCTAGAAGAGCAGTCGCGATAGAATAGAAGGAGCTATGACAGATGCAACGACAAAGATTGAAAGCTATGTTGTGACAAAAAAAATTTATGTCGTGACAAAGAGACCACTTTGGGGAAGAATTTTGGGGATCCACAATGCAATTAATGAAGTGAGGCCCAGCGTTGGAAAGCATAAATACATTAGCCACAGGGTAATGTGGCTTTTCGTCGGCTCAGGATTTCTTAATTTGGTTAAAGACTCTTGTACATATTTTTTTTTATTTTCTTTTCCATTTTAGTAAATTTAGCTTAGTATAGCTTTATTTTGTTAGTTTTCCTTTAATTTTCTGGATTTGGGTATTGTATTTATGTGCAGCTTCGAGCTGGTATTTCTTTATAAATTCTTCTTTTCATTAATTGTTTAATTTAAATGGATGTTGGAAAGTTTATGGAGTTCATTTATTTCACTTTGTTTATAATTTCAGTGAATTTTCCTGATCAGTTAGTCACTAATATGAGTAAACCAGTTTTAAGAAGTTGAGCTCATTGGAAATGGATCTTTGATGATAGTCATTTTGCTGCATAAGGAGGAAGGAAACTTTAATTAGAATTCTTGAATTTATTTGATTGGTATTGTTTATAAATTTACTTGTTCTCGATGTTTAATACCTTGTACCAATGCAAAATCTTGTGTCTCCTACGATTTTCTAGGAGTCCCTCACAGGTGACACGGAGATAGATGATTACGAGAGTGCGCCCCAAAAATACATAGAATTTTTATAATAATTTTATTATATAATGCAGGCCTGAATTGGAGCCAAGGCTTAGTTTAAGGAAAATTGATGGTGACAAATTATGAAATAGCAAATTTAGTGAACAGGAAATTTGAGCACTAAAACAAGGATAAAATTGAAATTTCCATAAGGGACATAAAAATCATAAAAGGAGTAGAGATGGGCCATAGTAGAAATAAAACAAGCTGATTTGCAAAATTAAAGGAGTAAAGGACTTAGTACAATATGGAAAATTAAAAGTATAAAAAGTGTTGAGACAAACACAACCTTGAATTGTCTCATTTTTGCCTAGCAAACGTGTGAGGAAGAGAAAGAAGGGAGAAAACAAGGGAAGAAGAGGAAGAAGAAGGAAGGAGAGGAAGATCAAAGCCCGGGTGCGGGTGACCGACAAGCACAGCCTAGGAGTGATATCGAAAAGGAAACGGAATCGATAATTGGTTTGTTCTCTGACTCTATCCTTGATTCAAGTATTTTGGTAGTTACCAATTAATTATGAATGAGTACATGAATCGAGTACATGAATGAGTATGTGATATAATTAAGTAGATTTAGTATATCTTTGAAAGGAATGTCACGAAAAGAATATGAGTATCTGATAGTGAAAACCGAATGAAAATGAATGATAAAAGGGCCAGATTCATCAAGCGAGATCTGTCGAATTGTAAGCCCGAATGATATACCGAATGAAACGCCTGACGGGATGCACCAAACGACATTCGTCACTAAGGCACCCCGAAATTATCCAATGTCCCACTTGGCGGGATGCACTAATCAGCATCCGTCATGATGGCGTATGGCATTGAAGAAATGTCCCACTTGGCGGGATGCGCTGTCGGCATCAAATCATGATGGCGAATATGGCATTTCGAATGCAGTACACGTGGCGGGATACCAAAGGCATCGGCATGATGAGAACGAATAAAGTGATACCCGCGTCGTTCCGGGATGCACAAAAAAGCGGCATCGGCATGATGGGGAGGCCAAGATAAGTGATACCGCGTGTCGGGATGCACCAAAGCGCTGGCGTCCGGCATGATGGGAAGATAAATTGTAAATGTATAAACACATTACCAAATAAATGTAAGATTAGGGATTCATCAGCCGGAATCCGCGGGAGATTGTGGTCGAATGATCAAGGTGAAATAGCCAACATTGGCCAGTCTGATGAGATATTTTTATGTATATGCTTGAATCTCATGAAATGGTTGTACATTGAAAAAGCATGAGTATATGTTGATATATTAGGCATAGTTTAATGATAAATTCTGGCGGAGTTAAATTGAATATTGGAATATAAGCGTATGGGAGCCGCTAAGCATGAAAGAAAATGCTTGGCGTGTAGTTTAACTATGCGCAGTGTCGAGTAAGCAAAGAGAAGAAGGCGAATCGTGCGTGAGTCATAGAGAGAATACGGCGTTTAAGTGTATACTCGCGTAATTTTGCATATCATCTTTTGATAGTGGTGTTTTGTAAACAAAGGGATAAACCACGACTTGATTTTTTGTATCATCTTGAAAAGGGCATAGAATGTTTTTCTTTGTAAATGTATTTCGTTAATGTTTATGGAGCTCTTGAATTGCTTTGAAATTGTAAATGAATATGGGCCTTAGCCCCGAAGGCTCCGCTTCCGCAGCTAAATGAATTAATAACATGTTTTGATAAGATAAATAAAGCGTCGGATAAACCGGGCTCGGGTTCGAGATCGCCATTCGAATTCGGGCCAAGTTAGATTGCGACATTTTGAAAAATTTAATAACACAGAAAAATAAAATAAAATAAAAGAAATAAAATCGAGCGTCCCCGGGGTGTCGGTTCGGACTACGCCGTCCGGGTCGATCGGGCTCGAGGGTCGTTACTTTAGCGCCTTATGAGGCTCCGCCGGAAGAAAGTGTAGAACCGTTGTGTTGGAGCGGAATTTAGTGAAAGAAAAGTGATTGGCCCCGTTTGATACAAGAAAGCGGAAGAAAAAGTGAAAGCGTTAGGAAATTAAAGGTGGCCACCGACGGACCAGTCATATCTGAGCATGAAGAGGATATTCGATATGAAGTTGGTGAAAAAGTGTTTTTAAAAGTATCGCCTTGGAAGAAGGTGATGAGATTCGAGGAAAAGAGACAAAGTTGGGCCTAGATTTATTGGCCCATATGAAATGTCGAAAAAGTGGGTCAGTAGCATACAGTTAGCATTACCTCCGGACTTGGGAAAGATCCATAATGTTTTCCATGTCTCAATGCTTTCTGTGGTATGGATTCGGATCCGACACATGTAGTCTCTTCGAAGACAATTGAGTAGGCAGTTTGACATACGAAGAAGAGCCAGTAGATCTTGGCTCGGGAAGTGAAGAAAGATTGGGAACAAGAAGATTCCGCTAGTCAGAGAAGTGTTGTGGAGAAATCCACAGAGACCGGAAGAAGCCACTTGGGAAAGTGAAGAAACGATGCGCGGTAGTATTCGCCTTTGTTTAACTAAGGTAAATTTCGAGGAATGAAATTTTCTTAAGTAGAGGGGAGAATTGTATGCCCAAAAATACCTAGAATTTTATAATAATTTTATTATATATTCTGGGTATAGTGGAGCTTAAACTTAGGTTTTTAAAGGAAAATTGATGAATTGACAAATTATGAAATAGCAAATTTGTGAACCCGGAAATTTGAGCACTAAAACTCTAAAGAATAAAATTGAAATTTCCATAGGGACACTAAAAATCATAAAGGAAGTAAAGATGGGCCATAGTAGAAATAAAACAAGTTGATTTGCAAAATTAAAAGAGTAAAGGACTTAATTGCAATATGGAAAATTAAAAAGTATAAAAGTGTTGAGACAAACACAAATTGTCTCATTTTTTGCCCTAGCAAAAACGTGTGAGAGGAAAAGAAGGGAGAAAACAAGGGGAAGAAGAGGAAGAAGAAGGAGAAGGAGAGGAAGATCAAAGCCAAGGTGCGGGTGAAGCCGACAACCTGACCTAGGATTGATATCGAAAAGGAAACGGAATCGATAATTGGTTTGTTCTCTGACTCTATCCTTGATTCAAGTATTTTGGTAGTTACCAGTGGTATAGATAGGCATAGACTCGGAGTACATGAATGAGTATGTGATATAGTGAAGTAGATTTAGTATATCTTTGAAAGATATCTACGAAAGGAATATGAAATGTGATAATTGAAAACGAATGAAAAATGAATGATAAAAAGGGCGGAGATTCATCAAGCGGAATCGTCGGGTTATGCGCGAATGATATCTGAATAAACGACGGGATGCACCCAGCGGCATTAGTCACTGAGGCGCGAAATTATCAATATCCCGCGGCGGGATGCAACTGTCGACATCCGTCATGATGGCGTATGGCATTGAAAAATGTCACGGCGCGGCGGATGCGGCTAATCGGCGCTTCGATGCTGGTAAAATATAACATTTCTCGTTGAAGTAACCGTCAGGATCCGCGCAAGCGGCATCAGAGCGCGATGAATGAACTAAAATGACCACAATAACGGATGCTAATGACGTCCGCGGCATGACGGTTAAGATAAAATGTTATCTACTGCGATGTGGGACCTAACTAACTAGTATCTGGCATGATGGGAGATAGAATTGTAAAATGTATAAACTTACATTACCAAATGATAATAAGAAGTGGGATTCATCAAAGCGGAATCCGCGAGAAATTGTGAATCGAATAGTCAAGGTGAAATAGCCAACATTGGCCAGTGCGATGAGATATTTTTATGTATATGCTTGAATCATGAAATGATTTGTGCGTTGAAGCATGAGTATATGTTGATATATTAGGCATAGTTTAATGATAAATTCTTACTTAGGGTTAAATTGAATATTGGAATAGAGCGTATGAACCACTAAGCATAGAAAATGCTTAGCGTGTAGTTTTAACTATCTTGCCAGTGTCCCGAATGAAGGAGAGAGCGGGGTGTGCGGTAGCGAGTCACTAGAGAAAATACGGTTAGTGTATACTCGAGTAATTTTGCATATCATCTTTTGACCAAGTGGTGTTTTGTAAACAAAAGGGATAAACCCTGAAACTTGATTTTTGTGTATCATCTTGAAAAGGGCATAGAATGTTTTTCTTTGTAAATGTATTTAGCTAATGTTTATGGGCCTACTGAATTGCTTTGAAATTGTAAATGAATATGGGCTTGCCCAAAACTGAAACCGCTTCCGCAACTAAATGAATTAATAACATGTTTGTCCTAAGATAAATAAGCGTCAGATGGCGGGGATCCGGTTAGGATCCGCCGACCGGGATCGGGCGAGGATTTGGTCGCGACATTTTTAAAAAAGAAAATTTAATAACACAGAAAAATAAAATAAAATAAAAGAAATAAAACCGAGCGTCTCCGGGGTGTCGGTTCGGACTCGCCATTCGGTTCGGATCGGGCTCGGGGGTCGTTACAGAGAGTGTATAACAATTCCTTGTTGGTATGGTAGACTAATACTATGGAACTAATGAACTTTGAAGGACTACTCAGATAGATCACCAACTTACTGACAAGTTGAGATAGGTTGAATGAATTATCTGTCTAATCACTCAAAGGTTTCTCCTCCGTCTAATGAATTGATTCTAATTCCGTGTTAGCTGAGATCTAATCAAGGAGATGGATATTTGCATTAGAAGTGTAAGATGAGGTGTTAATCAAATTGGAGAGAAACACAGATCCTATATAGAGACGAGAATTCTTTAGTCCTAAGATCTAAGTATGAAGTACTGAAAAGGAAAAATACTTGATTCTTAGAAAGAGGGTTATATATTACAAGTAACTGATTAGAATCATGTCTCAGAAATGAATATGAACCTTTAATCAGTGAAAAGTATTATTATGGGAGAAATCTAAACCATACTACCTTGCATATTTGATAAACTCAGTTTTCCAATTGATTGCTAAGCTAAAAATTGAAATGATCGAAGTAGTTATTATTAAGCGATCGAGGATCAGTTTGTCTCACTCGAGGGAATCCTCCTTCCAATTTTATTAGCAACTACGGCTTGTATATTTAAAATTTCCGTCTAGGACTACATTACAAATCCTCTTATTATCATATCAATGGAGTTGAATAGTAATGATTTTGCGTAGATGGGGTAATTAGTCTTTTGATTTATCATATGTCCTTGTGGGAATGATATCTGGACTTTAAATATCAACTTTTATTACTTATACGACTTGTGCACTTGTAGTGATTGAGACCACAAACACAAATTTTAAGTAATTTACAAGAGAAAACAATTCCATCTTTTCATACATATGAAAAATGGTCTCAACAAGTTTATGGCATTGTTGCCTAGGATTAGATAATACTCCTTTAGTAACTGGTGTCATAGATTTGCGCCTATATTTGGTCTTATAATTTATGTACACTGGTGAATTTACTTTAGCATTATTTTGTTTGTTTTTCTTAATCATCTTAATATTGGAAGTTCAAATAGTAAGGATCTTGAGTAGTTGGGGTTGTTGATTTTATGATTCATACTGAATCCCCTTAGGAACTCCAAAAGTTTTTGGCACCGCTAGTAGCAGTGCTAATCACTTGGAAAATTTTGGTATATACAAAAATCGGTCAACAAGATCTATGAAGGAACTCCAAAAGCGAAGGTAGCTCTTTGTGTTCCTACTGATGCTAGGGTGCGAAAGCATGGGGAGCAAATGGGATTAGATACCTTAGTAGTCGATGCCATAAACGAGGAGTGTTTGTACTTGGTATACATGGATTAGGGGTGGAGCTAACACATGAAACACTCTACTTGGGGAGTACATCACAATTTTGAAACTCAAAGGAATTGACAAGGACTTAACAAGTGGTGACATGTAATTAATTTGATATAATAAGCAAAATCTTACTAGCCCTTGACATATTGATTACTGCTCAAAAATAACATTTTTAGACACTTAATTCATACTCTTTTGGATACTTTTGAGTGGTAATCATACCTATTTTTCCACTTATGTGAGTTGTTGGTCTTGAACTCTTTTTCAACTCTTGTAGCATGGAGTGAAGCAATGAGATGTCAAGGAGCTTCTCTCTCGAGTTTTGAAGCTTTGTATATCTCTTACATGAGCTTAAGACTTAATCAAATGCTTGGGAGAGGAAAATAAGTAAAGAGGAGGAAGAAAAGTGATGACAGCTCGATAGTAGACATTTTTCCTACCTAAAAACCCTCTTTTTAAAACACTTTTGATGCTAATTACTCACAATTACCTAATTTTGCAAGTTTTTAAATCCTAAACCTGAAAACATATGTTTTTCTTGAGTACATGTGTATTTTCAAGCCTTTTAGGTATCTTTATGGCTCTTGGATTGCATGACGATCAGCAATGAGAGCACCTTAGGATCTTACGTTCAAGATTTGAAGCTTCGGGATGAGATTTGATCAAGATTGAAGCCTTGGAAGCATCATTGGACATAATGTGGAGGCTAAAGTAGTATTTTGTGGAGTTTCGCACCAAGAACAAGGTGGGAGCAAATTTTCACTCCTACATCCCCTTAGGGTAGAGAACATTTTTAGGCTTTCTCTGCCGATCGTGTGAGGAGGTGCAAAATTTTGCATCGACAACTCCCTTAGTGAAAACATGTTTTTTTTTTTTAGGTGTTCCTCCCCATAGAGCGAGGAGCAAATTTCACTCCCTGACTCAGGTGGGTGAAAAATATGTGAATAGGATTTTATCGATTATTTTCTTTCCTATTTCTATCTAACACGTCTCTATTTGGAATATTTGGATTGAGAATCGAATTCACTTACCTAAATGAGCCTCCAAATGTGTAAAAAAATCCTATATATACAGGGTGATTGATAAAAATAACAGTAAGAGAATTTGGAGAGAGAATTTAGAGTGTTTTCTTTCAATAAAATTAGTTTATTTTCTTTACTCTATTTTCTCTTTATTTTGTACGCATTTTAACTTTTGTTTTCCGCTGCCATGGATGCCATCTAACTATGCATGAATGAGTAGTCATCTTAATCTTGGGGTTAGGTGTATCAAAGCCCTACATGATGAATCTAAGGGTGTGTGTATTGAATTCCTAAGGAGAAGAGTTAAACCAGTGTGCGATTCGCTTAGGAAGCAGAGGTAAAAGTCCAAGGAGCTCTCTAGGGGTTGAGGGTGACACTCAACTCGTTAGATGACCTTGAGGGCATAGTCGTCGAAGGAGTTTTTTCATCACTATGAAGCATTGCCTTTCTTGATACTTGGCAAGTCAAAGATCCTTCCTCCAATATGCACAATTGAGATTGTATCTTGTCTGGACTCTGAAAGAACCAATACGAAAGCCTACCCGATGCCATATCAAGTATCACTACTCTTTCTTACTCATAGAACTTGTTGTGGTATAAAATCCTAATTAGAGAGGGACACCTCGAGCACTCGTCGGAACCATCATGTGTATTTTCTTAGAGAGGCAAGCCCCTGAAAACTTAATAAACTCTAAATTCACAACCAAAGCAACCAACTTTTCTCTAAAAATCCAAACTTTACATTGAAAAGAAAGATTTTACAAGAAATTCATCTAAGATTACTGATAGCCACTCAAAAGGTACATTTTTAAGCACTTAACTTTCAAGAATTATAACTTTTTTTATGGTGGAAACTCATATTTAACCAACTTTGGTCATTTTTAGACCTGAAGGCCAATACTAATGGTTTTATTGTGCACATGTATGCTTTTAAATATACAGAGGCACTTTTAAAGATTTTTAGAACCATGAGGTAAAGAAATGAGGATGTCTGCCAGGATCTTCTGAAACTTGGAAGCCCTTAGAAACAATTCGGACAAGTTTGGACCATGATGGAATGATCGTGTGGTTCGTTGTACGTGGTTGTTTTAATGACAATGGGAAAGCACAAAAATTTATAATAACCTAAAACCAACTCTGGGTATCCCATAACTAATGTAGGTACAGTGATTATGGGGTCGTCCACTAGGATGGGTTTTCTTCCCTTTGTTAAGTATTCTTATATCCTAATCTAAGTTTTTTAATTACTTTAAAATAGAAAGTGAAGCAAAGTAAATTAAAGTTATGATTTTTATGGATTTGGAAGATGTATGATTGCTGATTTTTAGAGAAAATTAAATGACTAAGGTCTTGGGCTTTGGTTTCACAAAATCCAACCTCACCATGGCATGTAAAAAAGGGGTTTGTTTGTCCCAGTCGTGTACCTAAAAGCTGACCTATATTGGACCTTGAACTCCACTTACTCGGTGCCTCTTTTTTATTTTATGAAGTGTAATGCGGGTGCATGATGGAGTAGATCTGCTTAGGCGGGTGGGGTTCGACGGAGTTCTCGACTCAACCCTTTGGTGGTTTCTAGGTAGAGACTTGATCTCTTCCTACGCCGGAATTCCAGTGTGTGGTCTAAGCACCTAACATACCATTCAAACTTGCAAAAGTGTCAAAGAAGAAGACTAGTTAAAGAAGAGAATAGAGACTCTTATATGAATAGTAGGGAACGGGGCTACTTTGCCATGTGCGGGGGTGTCCCCAACTTATGTACACCTGATCTTTAGGTCTCTAAACAGTATTCATGTGCTCTACCTTTGATATGAAGCATTGTCATCCCCTTTCGTTACCATGGGGGGTGGATCGAATCTACCTCATCCCTAGAAAGCAAACTACTCACTCATGATGAGTAGGAACAAGCCATAAATGAAAAGAAAGCAAGAATGCATAAGAGAATTGAAGAAAATAAGACTAAAAGTGTAACACCCCGAAATATACCCTAGTCGTTTTCGACATGTTTAGGGTATTTTGTAAGCATAATTTGAAGGTTTCGTGAGTTAAATGCGAAACATGGAAGCTTGAAGACCGGAAAATTACAAGAATTAGGACAATTTTGTAATTGGTCAAAGGGGCTTAAAGTCATAAATTGAAGAGATTTGGCTTGAAAATGAAATAAAGGAAAATTGAACTACAAATGGCCAGAAGTTGGAGGACTTAAAAGCAAATCACAGCAACTTAACCCCGAAATGGGTTTTATTTTAAGGAGCAGAGCAAGGCCTAAGAAAATCGGGATTTAAGACCAAATTGGTCTCCGAAAGGAACCGGATGGGAGAAGGAGAGAAGAAAGAGGAGAAGAAGAGAAGAGGAAGAAGAAGAGAAGTCAAGATCCAAGCGAGCCAAGGTATGGATGCTTGCGCTGGTATGGGCGAATTTATGTATGAATTTCATGCTTTGATGGTTATAATCTTGCCCAAATCTAGGAGTTGTGCTAGGGTTCATCTTAACCCAAAAATGATGGCAAGTAAAGATTAGGTAAAACCTACTTATAATTACAAAGCTCATGAAAAATCCTCTTTTTGAGAAGTGAATTCATGGTTGAGTGAGAGTAATTGAATTAGGGTTTAGAATAGCCTAACTAAACATCATGTTTGGTTTGAGGATGGATCATAACCCATGTGGGAAAATGATTTTGGGAGAAATTCATGGAAAGATTTTGAAGAACAAAAATGAAAGATAGATTAAGATAGAAAAGAATTTAATTGAATTGGAAATATTTGAAGAATTGTATATAGTATAGATTTAGTTTGGGATGGAAAAGTGCATGAAAAATGGGAGAAAATACACATTAAGGCACTTTTCGGAGACTTGTACCGGTACAAGTTGAACTTGTACCGGTACAATTTCGGTTATGGTCATTTTTGGCCAACTTGTACCGGTACATGTTAGACATGTACCGGTACAACTGATACAGTTTTCTAATTGACCAGTTTTAGGTATTTTGGCCATAACATATTTTCTTATCGATTTGATGATTCAAGTGGCTACGTAAATAGAATTCAAGAGAGGAACAAAACTTAAAGAGAGATGGCATCGTAAATTTCTGATCGTAAGTGGCCTAAAAATTCACTCAAAGTGGGACCATGTGCAATCCAAATTCTGGATCCAGCTTTGAACATAGAGAAGTACGGGATGTTTCGGACGTAACTTGAGTTCCGGTGCTCCGAATTGGGTGATTCCAGTTCGAATAGAACCCTTAGCACCTTAAATTTAAAGTACAAGATCCAGTGTCAAATATCGAGACAAGGCACTGGAAAATTAATATTGCAAACTGTTCCTCGGTAAAATCGGTAAACCGGCTTGTTGGCATGAAAATGCCATAACTTGAGTTTGGATGATCCGATTGGAATGATTCCAATTTCTGAGTAAAGATGACTCCTTAGAGGAACAAGAATATATGAAAGATTTATGATCATACTTGACTACCTAGGACCAAAGAATGAATGGTGGACGTCACGATTGAGTGCTCTGGCCTCTGATTAAATACCTCGGTACTCACGATTAGTGCTATGGCACTCCTATCTGATTAGTGCTCAGCATCTGTTCGATGCCGGTACTCCTCTTGGTGCTATGGCACCCGATCTTTGTATCATACCTTAATTATTTATTGTACTACGTCTACTCATTTCTTATAGTGGTCTAGGTAATCAGACGGACATATGATAAGACACGGAATAAAGAATAAGAGTAAAAGATAAGAGGCATTATACGTCTGGTATGTAGTACCTCTGGTACTCCCATTATCTGATAAGAATCTTGTAGTACCTAGTTTCTGTATAGAATAAAGTTCTGCCATTCCCTGGTGCTCCTTTGTCACGATAAGTCCTGTATTTGATAAGTCCTGTAGTACCTACGGGTACTCCTGTATCTGAAAAAGTTCTGTGAAGTACAAGACACTCTGTCTCTGATTAGCTACGTAGTACCTACGGGTACTCGTATACGAAAATCTTATATGGTGCCTACGGGCCAGTCGTATTTAATTAAGTTCTGTTCTGTCTCTGATTAAGTTCTGTAGTACCTATGGGTAATCCTGTCTATGATTAACTCCTGTCTCTGATTAAGCTCTGTAGTACCTACGGGTACTCGTATACGAAAATGTTACGCGGAGTACTGGGTACTCCTGTATTTAATTAAGTTACGTTACCATATACGATTAAGTTACGTAGTACCTATGGGTACTCACATGCATGATTAACTCTGTCTGCGATTAAGCTCTGTAGTACCTACGGGTACTCCGTATCGAAAATGATTGCATGTAGTGCACTGCGGTACTCACGTATTTAAGTTACGTGCAGTCGATTAAGTTACGTAATTACCTATGGGTACTCTGTCTATAGATTAACTCCTGTCTACGATTAACTCTGTAGTACCCTCGAGGTGCTCACGATCGATAAGTTCCGTGGTACCTCTGGTACTCACATGTTGACTAAAGTTACGTAATTGCCCTACGGGTTCTCACGTATCTGAATAAGTTACGTCACACATGTCACGAATAAGTTCGTCTCTGATTAAGTCCTGTCTCTGCTTAAGTTCTGTAGTACCTACGGGTACTCCTGTAGTCGATTAGGATTCGTAGTACCCAAGGGTACTCTTGTCTCGATAACATAAGTATAAGTTACTGTATTACCTGGAGTACTCGTATCGATAAAGCAAGTACAAATTACGTAAAATAAGTATAAGTCCGATAGTACCTAAGGGCACTCGTATCAAATAAAATAAGTATAAGTTACGCCCAGTACCCGCGGGTACTCTACCGTAGCAGTAAAATAAGTATATGTATCTGTATGATGCACTTTGCTATGGACTAATGTCCATACGATGCAATAACAATACGCATACGTCGATCGACCTTGTATGTGATACGATGATGATTAGTTAGGCTTGTACTACGAGGATGCACCGACACAAGGATGAATCAGTAAGATAGAAGTATATGCTCAGTAAGATCGATTATAAGTTTAGGTAAGATAAGTATATGTCCATTAAGATCGATTATAAGTTCCGTGAAAATAGAAGTATATGCTCAGTAAGATCGTTATAAGTTCCGTGGAATAAGTATATGCTCTGTAAGACATGTATAAGATAGAAATACATGTCCAAGATTACGTAAGACCGGAGTATAAGTTCCGTAATGTGAGTATAAGTTACGTAACTCCTCACGGGTCTTGAATGAACATAAGTTTGTGATAAGCATAAGTCTGCATGAATAAGTTCATAACTCCCTACGAAGTCCCGGCGAAAATAAGTCTATTATAAGTATAAGCCACATAAGAATAAATACATAACTCTACGGGAGTCCAGAATAAACATAAACTGCATTATGAGCTTAAGTACTTGTATAAGTCCATAATATGGATACATGAAATTTCGATATCTTATTTATGGTTATACACTTATTATTATAATTGTGTATATGCATGTGTTTAAATGCAAATGTTTCCACTAAGCGTAAAGCTTAGCACGGAGTTTTTAATCGTGTAGGTGCGAGAGAGCGTCGGCAAACATCCGGCATCTGACTAGGCGGCAACGCGGGTTCACTACATGTAGGTTTAGTGCTACGATTTGTATTTAATAAAAATCTGATTTGTATTTGTAAATGGGACTCAGTATATCGTGGCATAGATTTTGAAGGACACCACTCGGTGGTAGTTCTTTTGATTATGTCATAAGATGTGGGAGACGCCACCCACAGTGCGATTGGCTTTTAAAAAAAAAAAAAATCAGGTAAAGAGTCGATCCTGAGTCTACTTTTGAACTCGGTTAGGATCCATAATCGGGTCTCGGACCGGGAATCGGGTGTGACAAACTGTGCAAAGAAAGGAACTATGATAAAAATCCCCTCTTATTCGTGTTCATTGTAATTTGATCTCTTTACCCATATTTATAGCACATCTCTGGATGTTTCTTAGAGTCCAAAAATAATTAGTTTCCTAATACAAGTCATATCTCGAAGATTAGAAGTGAAACTTTATATTTTGGTGACTCTCGTTAATTTGGCATTGCTCATGGGAGGCATTGTAAATTTCTGGCTCCTTGGAAATGGGTCAAAATCGAGGCAAAACAGGTATGAATGCGGAATTTTGCATTGCATAGGGAGGGAAAGCGAAATTGCATTAAGGCATTGCGAATTTGTCCAAAACTGCAAAAACTCCTCTATTTCCTCGTGCGATCATTCCAGCATGGTTCTAACTTCTCTTAATCATCTCCATGGGCTTCAAAGCTCGCACAAAAGGCTTGAGAACTTGTTGCTTGACATCATGATGATTCAGAAACCGTAAAAGTGCCACAAAGGCCATTGTATCTTATCACTCATTAACCATTAATAGCTAGGTTTTAGGGCTAACAACGCACAAAGCCGATCAAGTGTGAGTTTCTACCAAGAAAAGGTATTATTTATTTAAAATTAGGTAGTTACAAAACTCTTCCCACTTGATGTACACTAGTGATACTTTACTAAAATTGGCACCTAAAATTCCTCTTGAGTAATATACGCCTTGATGCTCAATTGACCATTTTTAGAAACACTTGGTGGGCATATACATGTGCACACTTCTTTGGAACAACCAAGAGCTTTTGAAGCCTTCCAAGGTACAACAAAGGAGCTTTAAGCTCAAACATGTCGACAATATCAACAACATTCAGTTTCAAACAACAATTTCCTTCTTGTTCAACCACTTTCAAACCTCTAAGTTGAGCTCTACTTCATTCACAATCCAGCCAAATGTATTTGAGATAGAGACACTCACTTGAACTTCACATATAGCTTAGGAACTTCAAACTGTAACAATTGAGAATTTGACTTTCATGAGCATGAGGGCTGAGGTTTATGGTGAAACAAGAAGTCGGTAAGGTGGGATGTGTTTGTAAAGCTTGGTGGGTTTTGTAGAGAAATAAATGGGTATGGTTTTCAAAATAAAGATAGAAGGGATGGAAAGGGGTTGGAGAAGGTTTGAATTGGTTTCTAAGAGAGGCAAAATTTTTTTGAGGTGTTAGGCCTTAGTTCAAAATGGGGGAGGCTTGAAAATAGGAAGAATAGAAGGAACTTAAGTGCAGGAAGATGCTGAAACAAAATTTTCTTATTCAATGTTTGTTCTATGAGCATCCACAATGCTATAACATCCATATTTCAAGATTCTCCACCTACATAGCCAACTTTGGTTCCCAAAAAACCTAAAAACTAAAACTAAAGGAGAAACAAGATCAAGCATGAAAATTTATTCAAAAACAAACTCAAAACTAACTAAAAAATGTAAAAGGTAAGGAAAACTTATTGAGCTTGGGATGCCTCCCAAGAAGCTGCTCTGTTTTTAGAGTCCAGCTTGACTCCACCAACTACAAATTGGATGGTGATTCTTTTCCCCATTATTCCCTAAAAAGCTGAAATTTTGGCCATGTAGCTGTCTGAGAACATAATCTTTTCCTTGCATGCTCTCTTAGGTACTTAGGAGCCTTTTTCACCATGATTGCTTACAAGTTCTCATTCAGCTCAAATATGAGCTCATCCAACTCTAAAATGGGAGCCATTTTCTGATTTTCTAACTTCCCATGCATCTTCCCTTAAAGGATCATATCCGGAGTTGTCATAACTTCTTTTCTCTTTTCTTCCATTTATGAAGAAGTTGATCCCTCTTCTTTCACAACTAGCGCATGTAGCTCCATAGAATCTACCTCTACTCTTCCAGGTTCCTCAAGTGTAGGCAAACTCATTTGTTGTTCTTCTAAAAGTATATTTGGTATATTTACCATTTTCTCTACTTTCACCTCCAAGTTCTTGAGTTGATCTGACTGAATTTTAAGAGTTTCCCTTGTCTCATTCATGAATTGAGATTGAGAGTTGGCAAATTCAACTTGAGACTTATCTAATTATACTTGAGACTTAGCCAATCCAGCCACGACTTCATTTAGACTTGATGTGGCCATCTAATCTTGATAATTTTCCATTTCAACCCTTTAACTAATAATTGGTCTTGACTCTTTCAAGGTTGGCTCTACGAGATCCCAGGCCCGGATTAACCTCATGAGCAGGGGACCTCGGCCTCGACGGATATAGAAACTTTTCTCGAAACAATCAATTAAAATCCATGGAGAGCGAACCCCTTCGATCCTTAACATATCTTTAGAAAATAATGCGGAAGTGAAGTGGTAAATTTTTTTTTTTCTTTTTTTTTGAAACACTTAGATTTTTCGAAAATCGACCCGAGTTTCACTGTTTTCGGACTCCCAAGATTTACAAAAACCTGGTAAAAGCTGTTTAAAAACCTTCCTGACTTCAAATTTTCAATTTCCATATTAGGACTCCTCGTCCACAGCCCAATCAAACACAATAGACATACATATACATTTTATTTACTTCAAATCATCAAAACATTCAAACCTTCTTCTATTCCATGCACATTTTTATCCAAAAGGTGGGCTTGAGCTGTGGACTTAAGCAGGCCTCCTCGTACCTCGATCGCGAGGATCAAAGCTATAGTTCCTTTTCAAAATTTATACATATACATATATACATGACAAAATATTCAACATATACAATATGAAAAATTATATATACAATGCAGTCACATCAAATCGTCTCCTTGATGACTCGACTCACTTCTTGAGGATGCTCTACGAAACGCTTACTGTCTCGGGTTACGAAAATGTTTTTGAAACATACGGAAAGAATGAGCTAAAGGCTCGGTGAGTGTACATTTTTTTAGATAACATTTTCAGTATATAGCAAAGTAATAAATACTTATACAATTAAAAATCAATTTATGCCTTAAACTTTCTTTCTTTCTTTATTTCTTTCTTTCTGATGGAACCCAGGGGATAAACACACCGAACAGTTTCCGGGTACTGACGGTGAGGGACAGTCTCATTCCAGTCATAACCACTACGCTGCGAAGAAACTACACTTTGCATAGGGTTCCAGTCATAGCACTTTATCACATGTAAGGATATTACTCTAAACACCTGTTTCCCTCCCTCAGTTAGTAACCTATAACTTTACCCTCTAAATCCTTACACGCTTAAGTACTCGATCGATATCGGAGTCTACTTGATCATATAGAGGTTAGAGGTAACCATCAGTAGTACTTTCTTCCAAAATACATTTTCTAAATCCATTTTAAAACACTTTACTTTATTATTTATACATTTATGCATTCACTGCATTTTTAAACTTCATAATGCCTTAACATACATATATAATTTAATATCAATATATATATTGATGCAGGAACAAACATTTCATAATAACGCTAACATTTATATAAAACATTTCATTAAAATTTTCAGTTTAATATTAAAACCATTCACTTTAAAACTCAATTGTCAAAATATCATTTTACACTCACAGTTCACCGCTCGATCGCTTGCTTCACGTCAATTCCCGTTTCCACGTCCAGATAGTCCTTTTACCTTTCTCCAAGAAAAACCACAACTAACCATTAACCATAACTTCCATTTAACCCACCATACATTCATTTTCACCCAACACATCACATTCAGCATAACTCCAAATTAGCAATTTACCCTTGAGCCTTCAAAAAGCCTAACAAAAAAAACCACTCATTTGCAACCTTGCCCAACAATACTCTATGGACTTCTTATAAAAATTATTCAAGCGGTCTTCAAAGAATTTATGAAATTCTCAGATCGATCCTTTATATATCAATAACATCTCTTTAAATTTTCAATTTAAAATTCCTTCTCTAAGACTCTCAACCACATAACACAAGTTACAGCATGTTTTTTTGATGCTAATTTGGTTAACTCACTGAATCACCTAATGTTATCCTTGATTTATGGGGTCTTAACTCCATAAATTGGAAATGGTTTCTTCCCTCATTTAAATCTATGGTTATAAAGTTTCTTACCCAATTGGAATCACCCAATTTGGATCACCAAAACTCAAGTTATTGTATTTTACATCTAGATGACTCAATTTGGCAGAACAGAATCTGCACATAGCTCCACTTATAAAACTTTATGGGCACTTTAGGGTCACAATTTGCATGAACTTTCTTCAGCTAACTTATTCCCATATAAGTCTATTTTACCCAGAATTTTTAATCACTCAATTTTGATGAGTGAAACTCCACTTATGGCCAAAACACTACAACCATATCCAAAACAGAGCAAAATCAGTGAGCTACACGAGTTCACCTTTTAGTCCATATTGGAGCCTTAGAGCTACAATTTGCTCTTGGTCCCTTCTATACACATTTATTGCCCTTATCTCTTATGGTTCTTTAAAAATTTGAATCAATTCATTTGGATGATTCCTAACTTAATATATAGCCAAAACAAAAACGAGGGGTTTTTAAAGAATTTTGGCGACATTCTCTTTAAAACCCGACATTCTCCTTTTTACAACTATTCCATAATACCTCAAAACCACATGAAATCTAACTCAAAACAACTCCACAACACTTGAATTGGTGATTTGTTCATAAAACCAAACCACCCCAGGTGAAAATCAAGAATTCAACCCAGGTCCACGATTCCTACAAAACCATAAAATTATGATGATTCCATGTTTAATTTTACACCAATTGGGTTTTTACCCTCACCAACTCGAGAATTCTAGGGTTAATGTGAAGTTTCTCCACAAAACCACAGACCAAGGAAACACTAATCTCCACTCCTATACCAAACCTTCAAAATCGAAATACACTTGATTTAAATAAAAAACATACCTTTTTCTCCTTCTCATGCCCTCTTCTCCCTCTTCTTCCTCCTCTTCCTCTTCTTTCTCTTCTTTGTTCTCTCCTTCTCCTCCTCTCCTATATGGAGTTTGCCTTAGAAATTTTGAGACCAAAATATGAGTTTTGGCTTTTGTCTCCCTCTTTTATAATATTAACTTTCCCCTAATTGCAACTAAATCCTCATCTCTTTAATATTTTAAGATCAACTTATTTTATTTCTATTTTGGCATCTCATCTTCTCAAAAATTTTCACATCAACTCTTGGAATTTTTATTATGGCCCATCTCTACTCATTTAATGATTTTCATATCCTTTATGTACACTTTTACCCTTGTTTTAGTACCAAAATACCGAGTTCATAAATTTATCATTTCATATTTTCATCCTTATTAATAACTCCCAAAAATATTACAAGTTCACTTAGTGTTCTTATACGCCCCTACAGTTACATGTACTGTACACCTATCTCGGGATCGGGACGTTACACTTTTGCTTGTGGAGGTTGAGGAATATTTTCACTTGTCTCCCATGAGAGGTATAGGTGATGTGGCCACCCCGAATTGTATGTGTTCAAGTATGGGTTACCCACATATTGAACATCCCTCAGAGGCATATTTAGATGCCAAACTAGACTTGTGATGAGTCCAAAACTCGTCTATTTTTATGACCATTTTTCATGCATATTTGAGGCTTAAAAGTTCAATTAAATGTGAAATTATGGAATCTTCCCCCAGATTTATGTGTTGTAGGAAATTAAAGAAAATAAGCAAAAAAACCAACAAGAAAGGCAACAAAATGGCTAAGGCATAAACATGGAGAATGTCACGACATTTTCGAATTATGTAGTGACAAAAGTTCAAGACAACCAAGGGAAATTTTTCACAATAATCAAATATTTGTCGTAACAACGAGCATAAAGATTGCCCAAAAGCACAGTTGCAAAATGTCACAACAATTCACAGCTATGTTGCGACATAAATTGTGAAGAAAGCAGAGAGGGTTTGTTGTGACATTCTAAAGCTATGTTGCGACCCAGTTAATGGAGAAGAGCTAAAAGAATGTCGCAACAATCAAAACTCTATTGCGACAAATATTGAGAAGACTCCTGCAGAAGGCAAAGACATGTTTGTCGCGACATTTCACAGCTTTGTCGTGACAAAAGGATGAAAGTGAGCCCTGGAAGACAACTAAAGGATAATCCGCATTGTATTAAATTTGTGCGACGAAAGGACAGAAAATGGCAATAGAACATTGTTGTGGCATCCAAAATTATATCGAGACAAAGAATGCAAGGAAGCATGGGAAAGAATGTCGCAACATAAAACATGATTTTCGTGACAAAATAGAAAGTAGAAGACTAAACGAATGTCGTGACAGTTATACCTATGGTCGCTACAAAAAGTAAGTCTATAGTTCAATACAAGTCATGAAAGACATGCGATATGAGATGATGTGACAATGAAGCGTTCTAGAGAGTAACAAGTTCAAGGAATGAGAAATTTCGCAACATTTCAAATCTTTGTCACAACAACACTTCCGAGGAGATCAACGGTACAGGCATGAAATAATATCACGACTTAGAAAACCTTGTATGAAAATTTTGAAGGAATGGCCTGGGCATTATCTTCATTTTAAATAAATCGCGACTAATTTGAGGAGAGGGCAAAGAACATTGTCGCAATATTCCTTTCATTGTCGCGACAATTATAGAGAAGAGACTTGAGGCATATGCTGAAACTTTGTCGCGACATTTGAAAAGTTTGTCACAATAATCACTCAAGAAGAATGCTAGTTAGTATTGCTGCGACAAACTCACAACAAATAATGGAAACATAAAAGTTGCATGGATGTCGCGACATTTTGCAACTTTGTCTCGGCATTGAAGTATCAAAACCGAAAGTTGCATAGATAAGGCCAATGTCGCAACAAGGCCACGACAAAGCCTGAAGACACACAAGTAAGCGGCAGTGTCACGACATAGACCAACCTTGTCGCGACAAAGACATCAACTGGGCTAGCATTGAAATCTATAATTTTATCCAAGAATTCTAACCTAGCATTTCAAAACCTATAAATAAGAAGCGCCTAGGGTATTGTGCATAGCTTTTAAGCTCATCTCAATCCTTTAGAGAACTTTGAACGTTTGGGAGGAGCCAAAGTCACCCTTGTATATATTTTCTTTTCTTTTCTTTTTATTTTATTTTCTAGATCAAACTTTCTTTCTTTTAGAATTAGAGTAGTGAATTTGAGTTGATTTTTTTTGCTGGATTAATTGTAAATAAAGTTTCATTTTTGTCTTAACTTGAGTGAAATCTAGAAATTTTCTTGGATTCATTTTTATTTAGTTTTAATTACAGTTTCAATGAATTTTTTCTGATCAACTAGTCATTGTTTCTCGTGATTCAAAGAAGGAAGGCTAAGCTCCTTGGGAAAGGAGTGATGTTTGGTTATCAAATTTTTGTAGTATTTAATTGAATGTTGTGGTTTTAACTTTGGATTGATTTAATTAGTGTTATCCTGTAATAGACAGCACACCCCACGCCTTCCGATTATGGCGGGCGTGCGGCCATATCTGAAATCCCTGGCCGTTACCTCTATGACTGAAATTACGTGAAGCGAAGTCGTATTGCTTGCTTAAACCTCCTCTCACTACAAGAAAAATGGTCATTGTTGACATATATTACCTTGACATAAGACAACATATGTCAATAATTTTTATTTAAATAGGTAACTATGACATATAAAATTAGTTAAAAGGAATAATGACATATATGAATTATATTGATTATTTCATGACTTATGATAATGCAACTTTGATAGATAATTTTTAAGTCAATATAAAATTAATATATTCATAGGTCAAGACATGTAAATAAAAGCAATAATGACATATATGATAAAAACCTTGATAGAAAAATTAAAGTCAATATATATAGTTCAAATGCTTCTATGTTAAAAGAAGGTAAAAGTTATCTTAACAAATAATTTACAAGCCAATATAACCTCATTTATAAATCTATTAAGGTTATATTACTAAATGTTGAAAATCTTACTTCTCAATTTTATTTTATTTTTTAATTTTAATTCTATCTAGACTCAATCTCATCTACAAACAACTTGAAAGAAAATTCTAAGGCAATAGGGGAACTTGAAAATTTTGTGAAAAGTAGAAATATTTTTGAAAATTTATTGAATTTGATATTTATTCTTCATGCGAAAATATATCCTTTATAAGGTTTAAATTCTGATTTGTGCATTTTTATGACATTTATTAAATGATCTAATATGACTTCCTTTTATTTTATATTGTTGCAACCATGATAAATATGAAATTTTTCATTATAATATTTTAAGAAAAATGGAACTTAAAAAAAGGTCAGCATCAATTATTTAAAAAAAATAGTATTTTTGTCATCATTAAATTATTTCCAACAATAAAAAAAAAGACATAAAAATTGTATATCAAATTTTATTATTTGTATTCTTAAAGATAATGAAACATTTTTTATATTTATATTTATTAATTCTCTCTCTTATCCCTAAGTCCTCAAATTGTCAAAAGAATGTGTTATCTCATAATATGCTATTACAAGTGGACCCCTTCCACGAGCCAAGGCTAAAGTTTCTTTGCAAATACTTCTGAAACCTTAACCACTCAAACCTTAACCAAAGTAGCATCATTGCGTCCATGAGACCAGAAATAAGTTGTTGATATGTTTTTTTTTTTTGGAGAAAATCATCTTCAATGGGAAAAAAATGAGATGGAAGCAAAGGCTCCCTTCCATTCTATTCAATAACCATAGTCATAGAATTCAAGTGGGTTATTTTGATGATACAATACTAAGGCTACTATTGTTGGGTGGAGAAGATACAAAAAATGCCGAGTCATAGTTTTTCATTGTAAAAAAATCATGATCTACATAATAGTTAGAAAATCATAGCATGTTTATTTAATTAATTTTAAAAAAATATATAGCACCTAATTGATTAATTAATTAGATGATAACAACATTTTAATAAATAATTGAAAACATTCTACCAAATACAAAATAACTTTATTTATTCACACATACAAATAAAAGGTAGCAAGCATTAATATTTTCATTTATAAAATGTGATAAGTTCCATAATTTAAAAAAAATGTAGCAAACTAAAAGTATTTCATGGGAATCGAGTCCCTTGACTTTGGATAAGTTCCCGTATTTCTCTAAGCCCCTTCTCCAAGTCTTTTTTTCAATGTGTGTAATACACCTAGATCTTGACCAGGATGGAAATGGTAAAGGTTCATGGGCTAAGCCTTGGTATATCCAAATTTTGAGCTTCTGTACACATATTTTAACATCTGTCAGCGCTACGTTTTCTTAAAAATAAGTGAACCACAATTATTCGATAGTATATATGTTATGTTCCATAACATGTTTTTCATGACTATTATGGACTCCGCATTTTTTAATATTATATGTTTCTCATTCGATGGAGAGACTCGTGTTTATTACTTTAAAAAACATTATTTTTATTACTTCTATTTATTTTTGTCCCATTATTTTCTAATATACCAAAGATTCTCCAGAAAAAAAAATGTTAATTTCCTTTATTATATTTATGAAACTGGTATGTTAAATGAAGGCCCCACTAAATGTAATACAATAATAGCAATTGGATTCTCGCACAAAGTTCAACATCTACAAAATGCTTTTGAACGTTCTCATAGAACTTCATAATCCCATCAACTGCTTCCTCATTCCTTTATAAAAATTATATTTCCTAGTACCTTTACATATTGTCTCTAGCACCCAATCCATTTGATTGGATATTTGTGGTCCTATGGATTTTGTTAGATTCTTTGGATAGGTCACAAACTTTTGAGAAAGAATGAAAAAAGAGTAAACAAATTAAAAGGTCTGGCATACTTCATATATGATCTAGTGTCGCCAGATGCTATCAGTAATGAAGGAAACCTCAGTAATGAAGAAGAGAAGCCTAATACCATCACAATACCTCTTTCGGTGAGGTGGTGCTGAGTTGAATGAAATGATCTCTCCTATAATCCCTCCGCATCCTAGTGAAATTTCTCTACTGATGAATCTCTGTCAAGTCCATGACATAGTATTTGTGGCCCGACCTGCCTAAACTAAGAGGAGGATGGCATCAGGTCAACCAAAAAAAGTACGTAGTCAAATGCATTGCTGTTTAAATGCAAAGGTCAAAGTTCACCAGCTTTGTGTTGTTATAGACCAAACACCTAACCAGTCCTAATATTAGAATCATAACACCAAAACTCTCCTCAATTTGATGACCCAACAAACTTTCATTCCAGTCACTGACTCACAAGGAAGAACACTTGGGATAAAATAGCATGCATAGTCAAATAGTTAAACTCATCTGATAAAGCTGGTCCTTGGTAAACACTTGAAGTGAACTCCATAAGCTCCATAAAGGCAGGTCCTAATATTTTAGTTATGGACATGTGATACTGTAATAAATTAGGACCTTGAAAGTTTAAAAATCCACTCTCCAAAAACAATCTCATAAAGCGAGTTTCAATTTTCCCAAAATATTGAACATTCCCCAGTAACCATAATTAAACAGATAAAAATGAAAATGCACAAGCACGGAAAACAAGAGAAAATAATCCAGTTCAATGAATACATGGAAAAGATATTTTCCCTATTTGTAAATGATGGAAATACAAATTAAAAAGCAAAAGATGCTACTGTATTCTGTGGAACTAATCGAAGGCCTGAACTAGCATTCACTGAAGTGATGACAACCAAAGACACCTCCTCGAATTTAGTGAAGTATAGCTGGTACTCCGTAGCGCCTAAAAGCATTCAAACATGCATAGCTTCAAAATTGCTACATCTGGTATATTATTTCCTTCATATCACCATCATAGATTCAAGAAATAGACCAACTTACAATAAAAGTAAACCATTCATTATACATTTTCAAATAAGCTGGTAGTAGTATAGAGAAAGCAGATACATGGGGAAGAACAAAGCTTCAGCAATTATGCTAATATATCAAGATCTTATAACAGATAATACCAAACAGCTAAGCACAACATCGCCAAGGCAAGTATTATGCAATTCAAACTTGGCTTGTTGAGTTTGGGAGTTGAGCTCTAAACAAGCAGGCTTCTCTTTGGGTAAAGTGAGGTTTTAGGACACACGTGTTTTTATGAACCTAACCATGTTATTTAGCCTAATCAATAGTAAGATTCATTTCAAATCCGTATTGTAGTATATGAATTAAACAAATCTCCCTTCACTTGTGCTTGTGATTGTAAGCCCAACCCAACTCCTCATGTTTTTTTATGAAACTTTGTTGTGGCCACTTTCTTAAATGCATACTTTGCTTGTTTTCCAGGGTCAGTGCTACATGCTCTAACTCAAACTCAAACTTGATTTCTTAGAAATTAAATTTGAGGATGACTTATTTAGAAGATGAACAAGCTTACATAAGGCGCTAACGAATTTGTATTAAAGTGATCAATTTACCATTCCAACAAGCGCCTTTGATGCATCGGCAATATAGCATCGACCCGTGGGCATGCGACAAAGCATCAGCCCATGGATGTGAAATATGAGACACATTGATGATATAAACAGCGAGGAAGCTAGGATCTTTCCATATAGTAAGGCATTAGAAATCTGTAGCCCTGTTGCGGTGAGATGTTAGGTGTTTTTGGGTACTTTTGTATAATAGCATATTGATACTAAGCAATTCGCCTTAAGAATAAAAAATGCATGGGGCAGCAGCCGAAACAAGCGTATGGGTATTTCATTTATTGCACCTTGAATCCAACACCTCAATCTATAGTGTGATGCTTGAAGTGTTGCTCCTCAATCCAAGTTTGGACTCTGCATAGCAAACACAGATATGTACATGTTCCACGGTTAGAAATATTACCCACAACAAAGTCTTTTTATGGCAATAAAAAGTAGTGTAGGCTTTCTACCTTTATAGAGCTTTGAACCTCCTCTAGTTTTTGTAAGATCATAAGTTCCCCTGAAGGATGAAAAGAGTCAAGCCTAAGAGATTTTGACGGTGACATCTGCAATCATAAAAGGAGGAAAAATATAAAACCAAACAGAGAGGAGAGAAACAAGAAAAAATTCTCCCTTCGTTGTATAGAAATGATAAAAACTAAATCGTCCAAAAATTATTTAAGAAAATTTTCAAGAACTCAAACTGACTGGGGTTCCAATTCTTCACTGATATTTTAGCATTGCCCAAGAAGCAGATGAATGACCTATCCTCAAACTTGGAGCATCTTCAGTTACAGAAACTTGCCAGGAAAAAGCATCACTTCTTATATCTGAAAGTCGGTGCTAAGACAGCTAAAAAGATAACAATATTAAATCAATAGATCAATTTCCTTGAATGTGATGTCACAGAGAAGAAACATTATCTGAAAATAAGGAGTACCTTCCTAAAAGAGCCTGGCTATACGACTCCTTGAATTTGAACATCATCAATTGGTGGCCTTCTCACACCTCATTTCTCGAGATTCTAATAAGTATACCCCAAAGGGACTATATCCTGAGAATAAACAATAAGTGCTAAATAGTAAATATTACAAGGATTGAGACAGTAGCTAAATTGGAGATTTGAATTAGTTGAGGAAACAAGCATCATCAAGAAGAAAGAATATCATGATATCAAAAGTTGCATGGTTTAACATAACAGGAAATTCACTCAATCCTTTTTTGTTAACCAAGTCGTACTAAATGCAGCATCAATCTCATGTAGGTCAAGATTAGCCCAATTATATGTATTATAAACCAGAACTCCAAGACATCCCAGGCCAGCCTGATCTAGATATGCCTGTGCTGTTCTGATGTATACGTGATATTTTCAAGAAAATCAATGATGCAGCATTGACCAAAAGTAAGTGGAAGGACTAGTTTGTCGTAAAGATATAAATGAAAGCAAATTAGAAATTTTGTAGGTAATGTGGATAGTGGAAAATATTCATTCTAACATTTTTTACCTTGTTCAATTACAACATCAGCAACTGAAGGTAATAGAACATGCTTCTCTTTCTTCAGTACTCCAAAACATGGGAATGGTACTGGTTTTCTATACTGAGCAAACAGACAGTGTTACGAAATGTATCAATACATAGCATAGTCAATGTGACATATAGAGCATTATCTGTGATCTATGCGGGAGAATACGACAGTGTATTAGCAAACCATTTATTAGACCAATCAGAAATTATGGAAGGGCTCGGACAACTTTTCAGCGCTTTAACCAACATAAAATAAACTATTTAAAGTCTCATTTTGATCTTGCAATTAAAGCAAATAACTATATTTATGAACAAGTGGATTTTGGATTAGACTCTAATTGTTCCAAATTCACCAGCTAATGACAAAAAACAAAACCAAAACTTTCAAACCCCATAAATTTGACTTAAATTAAATTCAGCCCTTCCACAGTGGCATGTTAAAGGGTTGAAAACGGCACACAAAAAACAAATTAGCAAACAAAACATAGAGCTTTATGAAAGAAAGATGCTAATTGCAATGCTTACTAGAGTTACCTTATAGACTAAACATTAAGTGTGACATATAGCTTCCTCGACTGAATATCCTTCTGCAATATATGTCTACGTACTGGCCAAGAGATAAGCAACATAGACAATCCAAATCCCCAAGCCAAAATTAGAAACGTAGTATAGAACCCATTAGGCTGGTTGATACTTCACAAAATTATCTTCCATTTCTTGGGAAAGGAGGCTGTATATAAATTGTTTCATCTTCAGACCCCACTATCTTCATCACAGAACCAGGTTTGGATAACAGGCCTCTCTCCAAGAGGTTCATTTATTGCCGGCTCCATTTCCGATCCCATCAGCAAGTTAAAACTGTCGAACAAACATTCAAGCTCAATGCACAAATTATTGCTAAATTCCCCAATACGAAAATAATCTATATGAATTTTAATTGAAGAAGAAAATGTAAAGAGAACACGGATAAAACTTGAATCTTGAACTCCCCGTTATTTGAGACATGATCGCAGCAGAGACCTCCGCACCTGTGCCTGATGAAACTATTTAATTGAACTGAGCTTGTCGTTCTCTGAAAAGCTAAGTCAATATCATACACAATTATTTCCTATTTAGTTCCTCAGTTTTCTCAGTAACTAAACGCCTAAAACAAAAAGTTGCTAGTCCGCCGCCCTAATTTTACCATTGATGTGCAAATATTGCACAATCCCCAATCTCTCGGAAATGAATCGTTCTAGCTCCAAGATCGATAAAATCGCAGAGAGAATACAATTCGTTCAACTTTTTCAAGTACACAATTAACAACATAACAATCAAACAAATGCCGTTTTCCGATCATCCGTACAGAAAAACACGTAGAAAGAAGAAACCAATTGCTCCAATTAACAAAACAAGAGCTTACAGATTGGGAATTCGAAAAAGTTCAGAGCTTGCAGTCGTAATGCTTTCTTCCCGAATTTTCAAGCTTCTGTGTTGGGGGGGGATGGGTGTTGCGGACTCAATGTGTGGGGGTTGCGCTAACGTGCGCCGCTTTCCAAAGCCATGGCCTTGATGACATGTAGCGTCAGCGCACCAAATCCTCTGTTCTCTACAATCAAGGCCGTCGATATTGAATACTCGCGATGATGATCGCGAAATTGGCTAGCTCTCATTGGTGGATAACCGAGGGTGCACCGCGATCAATAACTCGAAGGCACAGGGAATACTTACATGTTACGATTTTGAAAAGCAAAGACCAGTAGTTGCTGGGAGAGTAGGTTGTAAGGAAATAGTAGATGCTCTAAATTCCCTCTTTCATTTCCCAGAATTTAAATCCTACGATCAAAACCTCGTAATATATGTGAGAACAACGATGACTATATATGTTATCTTCCATAACATGTTTTAAGAATATTTACATTCCGATGACTCTTTCACCATGCCGTAACATTTTTTTAACATCACTCTTTCACCATACCATAACATTTTTTTAACTAAAAATAAGTAAAAACAGTATATTCAATGACTATATATCATTTTTTTTATAACATGTTTTTCATAACTATTATGGGCTCCGCATTTTTTAATATTATATGTTTCTCATTCGATGATGAGACTCGTGTTTATTATTGTGTACTGGCAGGGTCCGGATTATTCTGGAGTCGACCGCGAATCTGAAGTGGTCGGGTTCTTTGGGCGTAGAGGCACTAGAAAATCGAGCGATCTCTCGCTGTGCGAGGAGGTACCTATAATTCTGGCTTACTGCGTATCATTAATAAAAACGATCCGATATATACGATATATACAAATATATGGATAAAAAGCGGCCTCTTGGCGTCTGTGATATCGTAAAGCCTCTGGCCATGAATCATTATATCGATAGTTACGAAGTTAATATTTTACTCTTAAACAATACATATATTAAACGTAAGGAGTTACAATACATGCAATGCAGCTTCGCATCACAGCTTTCTTCACAATAAATCTACAGGAATGACCAGCGTCTCTGCCACCTTTACTGTGCACATAAAGCGAAAGGGGATCGCGAGGTGAATAAAGCTTAATAGGAGAATGTACTAAGTGGGGCTCTTCGTAGCTGAGTGCGGTCTGATGTTAAATTAAACAGCGTTCGAGCAATCGCCCAGTCCTGCCCGGATGTCACATGACCCGACTCGGATCAGAAGTCCTCAGGCTATACCAGCATTAACTAGCCGTGCGAGATTATTGTTTTATTAGTGGGCCCGACCTTAGATGTATGTCGATTGGTCGCTCAGACGATTGATATATTCTTGTTGTGGGCTATAGATGAATATATATATCATTTGGGCGGCTCGACGGTTGATATATTATTTAGTTTAATTTACCTAAGATAATTAACGTTTTAAACTATATCGAATAGGCACACAGACTTATACCGTACTAACTCCTATAGTCTAGGATGTCTCTCAGTGCATATGGAATGCGTGTATCTTGGTCGACCACCAGTCTAATCACATGCGAATATATAACGTGAATATATGCTCACGTAAAAATTCATCGCACTTAGTACGTTATGTAATTATCATCTCAAACATCAAGAATTAGCTGCTTGGGCTAATGATCAAACACGAAAGCGATTTAATTTAAATCACTTTCGACCAAACACCCCTATTTTCATAAAAATATATCTTTTATAACATGCAAGGAATAGTGAAGCCGCCGGTTGCTATTAGAAAAATCCTAAATCAACGGTTCACCTTGTGAACACGAAATCACGGCCATTCTAGGCGATGCATACCAAACAAGCATCTAATACACAAATTAGACAAAATGCACTCCAAGCGGCCACAAGCGGTAGTGGAGGTAGTCGCGGGCTGCTCCTTTCCCTTTCAAAAATTCTATCAATTAGGTCCCAAGTTTTGGGACCGATCAAACAGCCCCTCAAGGCCTCATTCAGCAAAGCATTGTAAGCATTTAAATGGGGTAAAAGCTAGTAAGGAGAAATCACCTCTTGAAGTTTGAGGAAACTCCACAAATCCGGGAGGTCACTCGTAGCTTCTTTCGCGTAGAGCGTTTTCCTTTTTCTTCCGTCCAATCCGGCGGTCAGATTCTTAGGGATCTTAGAGAAGTCAGAGACTCTCTCTCTAAAACCCCCATTTCCGTTTTCTTCCACCTACTGCATCCCTCCTCCTCATTTCACGATTTGACTGGCTAATGAAGGAGATGGTCATTTATTAGTATTTGGCGTTTGTGACTTAAATCAAATTCAAAATGCCCGTTATGTCCCTATTTTGCAGTTTAATATTCGTATTTATACCATTGGTCAGTTTTCATCGTTGCTCTTCGTACCACTTATAGTACGTAGTGCGTGTTATATGTGACTTTCGTCGCGTCGGAAATCGTTCTGGCTGGCTTAGCGATCTTATAAGTAAGCGTGCCAACTCCGACTATCTCGGAATATTACGAAATTTTACGTGCTAACTAGATATCGCGAGACGATTCCAACGGTGAAATTCGTTTCGACATCCGAGATCTAGAGAATTAATGCAGTTTTTAGCGAAATTGCCAATTTTGCTAAATCAAGAGTACGATTTTGCCCTTATTCGAAATTGGAATTTCTGGGTCTTTACATTCTCCTCCTTAAAAGGAATTTCGGTCGAAATTCGGGACAATCTAATGCGCACATGCATATGCAACGCGCTCTACCGTACGTAATAGCGATCATTTAAATCTTAAGCATTGCATGCACTGCCCTCATCCTTAAACGAAGGGATTAGGTGGCGCGCTCGTGTCGCCGTGCTCTACGTTGACTCCTCCGGCTCCCACGGTGCGCCATAGCACTCTTACTAGCCTCGCGGTCTTACTTTGTCGCCGGGCGGATCCTGACTATCAACAATGCCTTGGTCCTGCGAAGGTCCCGATAAACCTCGGCGATAGCTTCGCGCTGCCGAGATCGATCCTCCTCTCTTCAGATTCACCTTGAGAGCGTGATCACCAACCTCGGCTATGAAGTCGGCGTCGTCTATCTGCATAATTCTTCTGCGGCTCTGGCGTGAAAACGTATCGTATCAGCTCACCTTCTCGGAGAAAGTGTCTCTAATCGAACCGGGACCCGATGATGGATCTCTCTCACCTCGGTCCATCTAGCGGTGACCTACGTAGCTCCGCCACAATGCCTCATATGGTGCCATTATTTTCATTCGTAAGCGTTGTTGTGGCGAATTCGGTAAGGGCAATTAATCCTACGCCCATGATCCGGGACGTAACGCGGTGTCCTCTAACACTATATAATCCTCCCGCAACCGCGTATCCTACCTGACCCTTGCGGGGTGTAAGCGACCTTCCCGAGGTCACGATCAAACAATCCCAATGAATTTGTCAACCTAATCCATGTCATGAATGACATCCATATCTAAGTACTGCGAGCTCACCAACTTTGGTCAATTTCCAATGGGGTATCCAAACCTCGAGTCACTCCCGACTCCTATCACTCAACTCTAAGTTTACGTGATAACCTGTCCGTGTGTTTTTTTTTTTTCATTTCGGGCAACATAATTCTCCGGCTTACACTTTGAGCCCCTTTTTGCTTTGCCCCACACACTCTAATTACTCGTCATTTCCTGAATCGAACTAAGAGTCTTCATTGGACGTAGTCTCAAAGACAAACTCATTCTCATTCACCAAGAGTGGTGAATGATTGTACCGTGCACCCACTCCGGGTCCGCCCAGTGAAGCGAGAATCTCGAGAGATCTCACTCGCCAATCGGGCCTATCAGTCGGCTCTCCCCTGCACCACTGGGAGAACATCTATACTTGGCTTCTCACAAAGGCCTTAACCTCTAAGCCCCGAATCCAATGCGGGTGTCGATACGACAACCCGGTACAAGGTCTGATACTGACAACTCGATGGTTGTCAACTGTCCATGTCGAGCTGACGATCGACAACAAATAGGTCACACCGCCCCAAGGTCCTACGCTTAGATGCCTCATGACTACGATCTGTCTGACTCCCATTTTCTGGCCCCTCGACCTATGTCTGTCTTTCTTGGAAGTGCTTGTATAACACAGGCGGCGGGTTCCTCTAACCGCACTAGGGTGTGGAGGAATGGTATGCTCTCTCTGTCTTACATTCTTGAGGGCTGTTGTCCCCAGAAAGTCTTGGGATCCCTGTCTCCGGGGCAATCCCGTCCTCATGCTCAATCTTGGCCCTAGTCCTAAAACTAGTGTGAAGCAGAGGGTGTGCACTCTTCCTGAACTAGGAGAAGTGATCCTCCTTTTTCTTGCCAACACCCGTATCAGGAGTGTTCCATGTATCTCGATCTCTCTACTATGGTCAGGACCACTTTGTGTGGAGTTCATATCTCTGGCCAAATCTGATCACACTTTGAATGGGCAACTTCAGCCCCATTCTCACATCTCTGTAATACCCGGCTAATCCCAGAATCTACGTATCTCGAAGATTGACATTAGGTCTCTCATTCTCGTATTTCGACCTTCTCTAGGTGTTGGCCTCGATCGTAACACCACGTGTCCCCGAAATCTCACCTCCCGATGGCAAAGACTTCGCGCTTCTTTGAACTTGGCGTCTAGTGATGGTCTCTTAGCGGTGTAAAACAATCCTCAAGTGATACTCATGCTCCCACTGTGGGAGTAGATCGGAATGCCATCCTCGAGACTCGACAAATGATCTAGATAGGTTGGAACACCAGCTAAGCGAGGTTCATGAATGCCATTTGGTGCGTCGTCGATCAAAGAGGCATCACGAAGTAAACTCAAAGTGCCCATAGCGCGTCCTAAGCTGCGTCTTAGGGATATCGTCTCCCCTAACCCTCGGTTGATGGTAACCCCGGTCACGGTTTATCTTGAAGTAGACTCGCTCCTCGGTAGTCAAAATAAATCAATCTCAGTAATGAGTACAGATTCTTGATCGCTTTGTTCCGCGCTTATAGTCAATGCACGATTGAGGGTCTTGCCCTTCTTCAACCGCTAAATAGAGCAGGAGCGCCCCATGGTGAAGTGCCGATCACAATAGACCCTCTTGTCCATTAGCTCCTTTAAGCTGGACTACGAAAGTTCCCTCGACTCAGTTGGGTGCCATCATCTTGGAGTCATAGAGATGGTTGAAATACCCGAGTGTAACTTCAATCTTAGAAAGTCTACATCCCTATGTGGAGGTAGTCCAGGTAGCTCATCTGGAAGAACATCCACATACTCGCACACTACTCGAGGTAGATCGTCGACCTCTGCGCCCCTCGTCTCCCAGGGTAGGCCCCATTGTGACATGGCTTGTCCTGACACTTGGACTTGGCTGCAATGTCACAGGGCCAAAATGTCATGCTGTCCCCGATACCATCGATGCGATCCTGCGTATGGCGGTAACCCTCCTCTGCAGCTCACAATCGATACTTGATCCTGTGGCTATCGGCCCAGTCCATCCCTGGGGATGACGCCCGAGCTTTGACATGTCCACCAGTTCTCGGTCCATTGTGGTGAGTCCACGAGATCTCTAACTTGCAACCTTGACCTATCATTCTTATTCTCATGCAATCACTGAGGAAGCTTCGAAGAATCTGTGGCTCCTCTAGGTCTCTAGAGGTCCTTGCCCATTTCCATCACATTTGGGCCTCGTTCTCTAGCCTAGAGCATAGCTAATCCTAATCAGGGTCATGTCGGAGGTAATCTCGTGGCCCCTCTAACACTTCTCGTCTGCATAAACCAATGGTATGGCCCGTCGACGGGTCTCCTCCCCATGTGTGTATGTCGGAGGATGATGCGCCTACTAAACCTGCGAAGGTTACTAGGATCTTCTGTCACACTGCTATACTAGCTTTGTGCTATAGTATTATTTGTAATACCTCGACCTCGGAAAAGTCTGCGTCAGGCTTGGTGGTGCTCGACCGATTACCAGTGGACGTCCTCGATGTCCTCGTCCTACATTAACCATTTACACCGTGCATAGTAGCAAGAATATTTAACTTTCATTTCAATTTTAACTAGCAATGTACATAAATGAAACATAATGTCAGGCAAGCTAAGTTCGTTTTTCACCAAGTGGTATTAAATTAGCCACCTAGTTCGAGTATCAAATCACAAGGTCATCGGTCCTAACAGCATTCACCATTTTCCTATACGCATCACACTATGCATATAACTTCCTACACAACTAAGCAATCCTTGATTTTCAAGCGGTAGTTAATCCAATCTGATGTCTACGAGGCATGAATGCAGCCAGAGACCTGGAAATCACTCCCACACTGCAGCTCGGTGTATACGCAATCAATTTTGCATTTAAAATATGGTTTTTCAACAAAATTTTATTTTCAAAAATTTTATTTTTGAAAATTTTATTTTAAAATTTTATCAAATTTATTTGATTTTATTTGATTTTAAATATTTTTTAAAAATATTTTTTTAAATTTCAAGATGACGGTGTTCATGAGCAGGGTTCCACGAACAATGTTCAAAAGTGACTTCCCGGGAAAGTACGCGGTCGGAGCCGGGCCAAAAAGCAGTAGGGTGCCGCAGTGCGCGGCTGAGCCGGCCGCGGCGGCGCCCGAGCAGCGCGCCTGCGCCGGCCGGCCACGCTACATGGCGCTCGCTTGCGCCCGGCGCCTCGTTCGCGCCTGCCCGCGCTCTGGCCTGGCGGGCGCTCGCGCGCTGCGCGCCCGCTGGCATGCGCTGCGGCGCCGGTACGCCAGCTGCGCCAAGCCGCTGCGCCCGGCGTGCGCTCAGGCGCCCGGCTGCCTTCGGCCGGCGCTGGCCCGGAGTGTCGCTGACCACGGTAGCCGAAGATCTGTGACACGGCGCCCCAGCGTATTGCTTGTCTGATCTTCCTACAACTTACAAACCCTCTACTGATGCAATTTCTATTGCAACACAGCGATTTTCGCAGCACAATACGATTGTATTGCAATATAAAAACTTTTCCCTCAAGCTTGACCACAATACAATTTGTATTGCAATATAAAAACCCTTAACCAGCCAGCCCTTCAAGCCTTCCTTCTCTGCAATACAAAAACTGTATTGCAATACAAAAATTTCCTTTCTCACAATATAAAATGGGCAATAGCCCATCAAAATTTTCTGCTCAAAAAAAAAAAAATTTCGTTTTTCATTATAAATGATTTTTTTTTTCCAGAAATTGGAAAAATCCCTAAAAATCACTAAAATCATTTTTTTTCCATACTCTTTAATACTCAAATAAATTTATAAAAATTTATTTAACCCATTTATAAATTTTACCATATAAAATCTTAGAAAATTATTTTCATCTAATATAAAATAAATTTATAAAATTTATTTTCTTTTTCAGTTTTCCTTTAAGAAAAATTTTCTCCACCAAATAAATTTATAAATTTATTTCCTTCCATTCTTCAATTTACTACTTGTAAAATCATAGAAAAGTATTTTCTTCAATTCTCATCAAATAAATTTAGTAAATTTATTTTCTTATTTAAAAATTTCTTCTCACTTTCCAACATCCCAAATAAATTTAGAAAAATTTATTTTATTTAATTTTCGTCAGTTTTACACTGTAAAACCTTAAAAATTAAATTTCTTCACCTCTAAACCAAATAAATTATGAATTTATTTTGTTTATTTCCTTGGTTCAAGTTTACACACTGTAAACACCCAAAATATGTCAAGCACACCAACCATACAACATGACATGGTATACACACCAATCATCAAATAATTCACAAAATCACACCAAACACATCAACACACGTGCACGTAGTGTCCTAGTTTTGTCCCGTGATTTTCCTAGGTAATCTCATACCTAAACTCAACATCGAGACCACCTAGTGGTGATGTTCTCCTTGACCATGGCCCTAAGCCCGATTTTTTTTTCTATCCATAGGTTTCATATGCCTATACTCCACATCAAACACTTAGTGGTGATGGATGCTAAGCAGGAGCTCCACTGGGTGATTCGTATGCCTAGCCTAAGTGCCAAGGCTGACGCCCCAAAACCTTGGGGTCGGATTTGCTCTTGATCAACCGCGGAATACAAGTGGAGGTCGCGGGTTGCAGCCTATCACTTTTAGAAATCGGGCGGAGTCTCCTTTGTGCCAGGGAGCTCTGCCAATTCAAGACACACTGCATATCCACATCGGCAGTCCAATATATACAATATATACAAGAAATATGGATAAAAAACGGCCTCTTGTTATAATAATATAAAACATATACAAACTATGAATCCTTCTGTCCCAAATAGTTACAAGAGTTAATATTTTTACTGCCCAAGCAATACATATATTAAAACGTAAAGGTTCCTATGCATGTATCATGACAAAGTCAAATCCTGGCTTTCTTCACGATAAATCTCTGAGGGCGAGCCGTCCTCTCTCGCACGCTCCACTGTACTGTAAAATAAGGGGGGATCCCACGACGGGGTGAGCTAAAGCTTAATAGGAGAATCGCCCTAAGTGGGCTACTCACCACAGTGCGTGCAATGTTCCAAATTAAACACACATTCAAGCAAATGCATGATCTACTTGAATGTCTACATGATGACTTCGAATCGTCGCCAGCGGGCTCTCTGGCGCTCGCTAGCGCCGTATGAAATTGTGTTTTATTAGTGGACAACCCTCCAGTGTATATATATCAATTGGGCCTTTCAGAGCGGTGATATATTACTTGTTTGTGGACTACCCTCCGATGAATATATATCAAGCCCGAAGTGACTCAAACCCAGTTTGATATATTATTTGGTTGGACTACCCTCACCATAATTCCGTTTTAGGCTATAGAGACATTTTTATACAGAGTTATACGAGTAAAGCAACTCTATAGTCTAGGATATACCGGTGCATATGGAATGCGTATCTTGATTCAAATGATCCCAATCAGCGTACAAATATATAACATGAATATCTTCGTAAAAGTGTCAGCATAATAGTTATGTAATTATCATCTCAAACATCAAAATTAGCTCGCTTGGGCTAATGATCAAACACGAGCGATTTAATTTAAATCACTCGACCAAACACCTATTTTCATAAAAATATATCTTTTAGAACACTGTCTCGGGAATAGTGAAACCCTCGGTTACTATTCTCGAAAAATCACAAATCAACGGTTCACCTTGTGAACCCGAAATCCACGGCCATTCCCGGCCCAATGCATACCAAATAAGCATATAATACACAAATTAGACAAAATGCACTCAAACAGCCCCTAAAGCAGCCGTGGAGTAGTCACGGGCTGCTCCTTTTTCCTTTCAAAAATTCTATCAATTGGTCCCGAGTTTTGGGGCCGTCCAGCACTGGCCTCGGCGCCGTTCAGCCAAAGCTTGTGTAGCATTTAAATGGGAGTAAAAACTCAAGTAGGGAGAAATCCTCTGTCTTGGAGTTTGAGAAGCTATGAATCCGGGGTCAGCGTAACTTCTTTCCGCGTAGAGCGTTCCTTTTCTTCCGTCTGTCAAATGGTCAGGTGCGGGATGCTTAAGAAGTCGTGGAAACTCTCTCTGCAAAACCAATTTGCGTTTTCTTCCACCTACTGCATCCCTCCTCCTCATTTTCTTCACGATTTTGGCCTTTTGCTTTAATGAAGGAGATGGTCACTAATGGCTATTTTGGCATTTGTAACTTAAATCGAATTCAATCTTAGTTATGTGCATATTTTTGAGATTTGATATTCATTTATCTCGGCGAGTGTTTAAGTACGTTTATCTCTTCGTACCGCATGGCACATGGTCGTGTTATATGTGAGCTTTTGTCGGCGTCGGAATCGTTCACGGCACGAAACGCGATCGCCGTAAAAAAAACTTAACTCAAACTATCTCGGAATATTATGAAATTTTACGTGCTAAATAGATATCGCGAGATGATTCAGCGGTGAAATCAGATTTCGGTAAATCCGAGATCACAGAGAGATGATACGGATTTTTAACCGAGTACGATTTTGTAATCAAATACGATTTTCTTATTAAAAATTGGAATTTTAGATCTTCTGATTCTTACAAAAAACATTATCTTTATTATACATTTATTTTTTGTCCCATTATTTTCTAATATACCAAAAGATTATCCAGAATTAAAATTGTTAAATTCCTTTATTATATTTATCAAACTAGTATGTTAAATGAAGGCCCCACAATATATAGTACAATAATAGCAATTGGATTATGGCACAAAGTTCAACATCTACAAAATGTTTTTGATCGTTCTCATAGAATTTCATAATCCCATCAACTTCTTCCTTGTTCCTTTACAAAAATTATCTTTCCTAGTACCTTTACATATTGTCTCTAACACTTATTTTAGAAATGTTTTATTATTATACTTGAGTTCTCTAAAAAATTCTAAATAAATAGTCCATTCAAGCAACCGCATACATAAATACAAAGGCAAATATCCTCGATCACTAAAAATACCTTATTTTCAACAATTCATTAGAATAATGGAAATTAATTCAGAGATTCATACTGATTGAGATTAAAATAATATGCGCCTTGAGCCGGGACAAGCCCAAATGTAGGCTTAAGAAGAGATCGGGAGGCGAGTCAGGTCAAAAGCTGCTCGGCCTGACAATATTCCCTAAAATATAAGCCCCTGGCAGGGTCATCTCACCCCTTCTCGGGCTTACGAAGAGCACTTAGCCCAGCGTGCTAGGAAAGTGCTATTTTCCTTAGGCTAAATGTCATCGGAGTTAAGGAAAGGATAATTCTGATAAATGTTTTAATTATCACTTATCAATTAGTTAGCGATAAGGAAGAGGATTCGATCCTTGGGGGAGATCCGATATCATCATCAAACCCGGGAAAATTACCATAATCACTCGCTCACAGATACCTGTAGCCATCATTTTGGTGAAGGTGCGTACAAACCTCATCCCCTGTCGGTTAATCTTCTCATTCCCTAAGAGAAAATTGGCTTGGAAGGCATGCGAAGAGGCGACCCAGTGATCACACATCACCACAGTTTGTTTTATTTCTTGTTATTTGTTTTGTTGTTGTTTTTTACCCGAACGACATCAGGCGGTGGACCGGCCAATGATTCAAGCCAAACTCCATTGATTTCAATTGAAAACGGCATCATACAATAGAAACTAATTAGAATATGGGTAGACAACAAATATTGATAAAAAGAAAAAGTCCACAAGAAAGGCATTCCTAAATTAATATATTTGCTTTTTAAAATATAAAAAATAAATGAAAAATAACCAAGATCTAAAAACACATACTAAAAATCAATATCCTTTATTCCTACAAGAACAAGTGTATTTTCCATGAAAAATAAAAAGAAAACACTGTCTATGATAAAAAAAAAGTTCCACAAAAGATTTTGTTTTTCCATTTTAAGCTTGGAGATAAAAACTACCAAGAAGAAAAAGTTGAAAAAAACTTTACAAAGAAAAATATTATCCTTTCCTAGTTAAGCCTACATACCAATCCCATTTAGGAAGCGAGGACAACTACTAACAAAAATTCTCATTACTCTATTTTATTGTGACGTCCCAATCAAGGGGTCTTATTGACAACCCGTCAATTCGCTAAATTTATGTGGATTTTGGGGTGACCAGATACCCATGTATTGTGTCCCATTTATCGGGATCCATATTTTCTAAAAAATCGGGCGGAGTTTTTATTCGAGAGGCTCTGCGACCATCTGGCGCGTATATGGTATGTCATGCGTCAGAGTGCCAGCGAAGTAGTATTGACCCCACAGGGTCCATCTGTCCATATCCCTAATATACTTCCTTCCTTTCACGGGACCATTCATTCACATTTAAATCTAAAATATGAAAACAAAAGCAGCTTAGTAAATTTGCAGAGTCGATCGACCCTCTTACGAAGCATACGGAGCTATTAGATAATAGTCACAAAAGAATTTAGTTACAATTCTTTTATAAAAAATATTTTTACAAAAATGTTATTCAAAGGTAAATATCTAGGTCACACATTGACCTTCTTCATAATCAAGGCCTCGTGAGCGTAGTCTCCATGTACACCCATGCACGAAGGGGATCGACGATAGCCGGTAATTATCTACAAGGGCTACTCCGCCTAAAAATGCACATGCAATACGCAACCATGAAAATGTCGATCATTTCATATAAATAATGCAATTCTATATAGAATATTACGTGTCAGCCATGAGATGAGACTCCTCGTACCCACAACTCGGGTCTGACCGGCTCCCCTCACACTGCTTGATACGAGTGTGAGAAAATCAGTCATTAGTGTTTCACTCGTGAGCTTAAACTGATGGACAACCCTCCAATATTTACTTGAATTTTTTAAATCTCATGTGTTGTTCATGGGCCACGTCTTTTTCGGGGTCACGCTACTTGTAGGGATCTTGGCGCTCCTTCCACATTTTGGGCTTTGCGAGTCGGTGATCATGTCCACACCTAGGGAATCTATCCACTCTTCTGGCCCTAAACACACGTTATTTATATTTATTATTGTTTTATACAACCAGTAGTCGATTTGGACATGGTCCCATTTCAGACTCACCACACATTCACCAAAAATTGTGAATAACGACACCATGCACACCAACACCCAGGCTGACCTTGATGTGGCCGTGCATATGAAATGCAAATCATGTCATTTCATGTTATGTCATACTACATGTAACATTTATAATTTAGATAATTATATTTCACGCATATAATTTCCATTCATCACAAAATTTCCATGTTAATTCATCACGTAAGCATATATTAACATGATTTTTACACACAAAATGACCCAAATCTCAAACCCATATAAAACAGGGCACCTCTTGGTCCCTTCATAGTTCGTTACCAAATTACAGTGATACCAAAATACACCACAAAACCCGAAGACATCAGTCTTGAGATCAAAACCAAAACCTCAACCCAGTCCGGGACCAATCCAAAAAATTTCCAATATTCAATCCCAAAATCTTGGGACTAAATCACACTGCCTATCAAGGCCCTAAAGACAACCTAAATCAAAGGAAAATTTCATATCTCATGAAGTTTGACGAAACTATATGATTTTGGTACTCATGCGTAGCTTGCGATGCGTGGATCAACTTTTCTTCTTGCTCCGACAAAAACCGATGATTCAATTTCCGTAGATTTTAGAGATAATCAAAAAACCTTTTTTTTTTCTTTTTTTCTCACTCTCCGCCCAAAATGTGGCCCTCTGTCCCTAACTTTCTTTTTTTTTTTTTCATTCCCTTATCTTCTTTTCCTTTTTTTCTTAATTCCTTTTCTTTTTTTTTAAAAAAAATTTAGACACATGACTCATATTGCGCATGTGTTCATCACTCATTCGGGTTTGTTTCTATTCCAAAACAATTTATTTCTTTTCAGTTCAATTTATTTTAACTGAACTTAGTTCAAGTTATTTCCTGACTTCTAAGATTTTCATAAAAATCTCGTCCTTGGAAGCACTGACGACTTATCACCCAGAAAATCGTAAAAATATTTCGACTGTCTCAAAATTCGACAAAACTTTTCTAGTTCACTAGATTTCTGAGAACGATTCAATGATGCGAGACCGTTTAGGTCATCCAGTAAGGAATTTTAAGGCAACAGCGGTCACGATAATTATTTTATCATTTTTTAAAAAAATTACTAATTTTTTGAGTTTTACATTCACATTAAAAAAGAAAAAATTCAATAAAGATTATCAACATCTACACTCAATCCTCGGTTACAGGTATTCAATGTTGATTCTACTTCAAAATTTACATAAATAAACCATGGAAAGTGAAGTACTAACATAGAGAGAAGGAAGAGGGAAGTGGAAGGTTGCTGTTTTGGAAGTCGTCCAAGATTGATCTTTGGAAATTGTGTAAGCTTTTTAGGTAGGGGAATGCTCCAAGGTACAATGATGACAAAATGCTTTGAAAAGACTCAACTTTGACAATTGATAAGTTCATTAGAAATCATAATGAACTTGAAACTATTTTATTTTAATTTTTAATCCCTCAAGGCTTCTCTCATTTTTATGTCTTCCAGGTTTTCCAAGAATTAAAGAAAAATTATTAAAAATTATTAGATAAATTTAATGTGGAAATAGTGAAAGTTATAGGACCTCAGGGACAGTTTGTCTATAATTTTGAAAACTATTTTTGTTATAAAAACAAAAAAATGAACAAATATATTTGGTTTCCAATTTTTTTTTATTTCGAAAAACATAGAAAACACAAATAATACTAAATTTAAAGAATAAAAAAAGTTTAAAAAAAAATAATATTTTGGTATTTTCTATATTTTCAAAAATCATTATCAATAACATTTTTAAAAAATATGAACCAAACAAGGCCTTAGGTTCCTATTTTAAATAGTTTTTGAAACACAAAGAACACAATTTTGATAGTATTTGAAAATTGTTTTGATATCTAAATTTAGTGTTTTTATGTTTTTAGAAAAAAATTAAAAAGCAATCTCTCTATTTTCCTTATTTTTATAACATAAAATAGGTTTGAAAAAAACCAAACACTCCTTGTTTTTTGTGTACTATGTGAAAATTGTTATTGTTATTGTTTTTAGAGTTATTCTTGTTTTTTTTTTTCAAAAAATAAAAAAAGAAGCAAACATGTTATTTTTTTATTTTTGAAACAAAAAACTGTTTCAAAAACTATTTACCATACATGCCCATAATTTCAGAGTGATTAAAAATTGCTTTCCTTTTAAATATGTTGTTGTAGCTTTTAATTTTTATTTTTATTTCAATAGTAGTTTTATTTTTATTCAAAAATGTGTTTAACAATAAATAATTTGTTTAAGAGAACAAAGTTAAATCTGTTTTTTAAAAGTCAAATTTTCAAAACCGAGTGTGATAAAATACTACTAATTAAAGAATAAAAAAATTAATATTATGCATATAATATTTTTTTGACATAATCCCTTTGCATTACATCATAACATTCTGTTCTGTTCCTCACAAGTTTGTCCCCATTGGAACTTGAACCTGGATCCTATCCCCTCAAATGCTAACTAAAGCTCTTAACACCAGGCTATATGTCTTATTAGCTATTTATATACTATTTTAATAAAATATCATTTTATTATTATAATTAGACATATATTTTGCCATGACTTTCCAAAAATTTAAATCACCTTTGTCTTACTAACCAATATAAGTTTTGGAATTTCATTTTAGCATTTTCTTATTTTGCCCAATATAAGAAGGTTAAAAATTTTGTGATAGAATTTTCGTAAAGATGAATTAAGTTTAATATCCTCACATAAGTAAAAAATAATTTATTAAAATTTTTATTCATTCACTTTATCGAATGCAGACGAAAACTCTAGCTAACATGACAATTAAAGATTTTGTGCCTAAAACATATAGAAAATTTAAACTTAATAAATACTAACTTTACATTATATTGCACACAATTAATTATTTGCATAAGGTTACTGATTTAAACCATCTTATTTTCATTAATTTTAAAAATTAATTTCAAATATTCTCAATTTAAATATAGCAATCCTTAATTTAAATTTTCATTAAACTAATTCATATAACTATTGATTGAACTTGGTAATGAGAATTAAGAGTGAACATGCATTTCTTCAATATGAAGTTATCCATGTATATATAGTATATAGTTGACTACAATATTTAATGTGACTCATTTCACACTTGCCAAAATTGGGATCATAAGTCAATTGAGAGGAAATAACTTTATCCATATTTTCTATCCCAAGTAAATGTAATACAAATGTTAGTACTCTATCTCTCCAAATGTTATGATATTTAGTTATTTTTTCTTTAAACGGCTGTTAGGTGCAATTATATTTTTTCTTTAATTTATTTTAATTCCTTTATAGTATCTTTTATTGTGTTAAGCTGATTAACATGAATCCAATATTTGAAGGAAAAATGTGTAAGACTTTCAACATTTATAACTATTATGCTTTAATTACTTGATTTCATCATGCAGGCATGGGAGATAGCTATCACTACCACTTATATAGTAAAGAAAATGTAGCATAATTTAATAAGGTTTCTCGAATGTTATTTAATTTTTATGGATAATAATGATGATGGTGATGATGGTAATATTAACAATAAAAGGGTGGAAGATATTAATATTGAGGCATGTGATGGATACTTGATCTTCATTATATAAATCAATGAAAATCATAATACTATATTGAGAATTTTTTTGCAATTTAATAAAGTTATAGAAAAAATATTTATTTCATATGAGAAATATTATCTCGAGTTTATGAATACATCGTATTTGCTAAAATAACTTTTTCTTTAGACCATTTGCAGAAATTAAAAAAATAAGCTAGCCGGTGACAAAGAAAGAATTCAAATATTGATAAAGTGATTTTTAATTTATATTACTAGATATCCTTATTTTCTTTTTTAATGATTTACCTGTAAATGAAAACAAATACATAAAATTATTTTCTTTTTTACCAGTACCTATTGGTTTATAAGACAATCAATAATAAGAAAAGAAAAATTAAACATGAACTCAATAATCTTAATTGAGTATAGGTTTTATTTTTAAATTCATAAATTTGTATGTAAATATTTGATTCTAAATGTTTTTCATTTTTTGTGTGTGGATTTAATTTTAGGTTAGAGTTGAATGTAATAGAAGAATCATTTATTTAATTATTGGAAGGACGGAATGAATTTATTATATTATTTTGAAGGGTGACACTACCGCCAATTATTGATTACCTGCCACTTCTTGATAAGACTTACATGACCTAGTTCATACTAGCAAAGAGGTTCAGATAACCTACATGCTACACCCCTGCAAACCCAACACTTCACACTATTGAAAGCCCCAAGCTTTCTTTCACTTCACCACAACAGTTCACATACCCTTTCTTCTCATTTCCTTCCTCATTTTTCTTTCCCCATTCTCTGTCAATACCCAGACATGGCTCACCCATCTCTAACAATATGGTCTATCAGCACCAAAGCCCGGAAGTTCTTGTGTAGATCCCCATAGATGATTTCCACTTGGCAACAATCTCTCCCTTAAAATTTTGGTGTGGGGGTAAATAGGTGGTTGTCTTTGGGAGCAAGAAAGGGACGTCATTTTGGAGGAAAAGCTAGCAGAGGAAGAAGAGGAGAAGAGGCTAAAGAATGTAATGCTGCTGTAATAATTTATTGATTTATCCATCTTCTTCTCTAATTTGATATTATATTTTTTGGGTATTGTTTCTTGTTGGTGTTCTCGTATCTAATCTCCTGCCCAATATTTAGTTTATAATAACCCTAATTTTAATTTATATTACTAGAACCTAGATTTGCATTCCATGTATGGATTCTTTTACGTATTATGTTTCTTTAATGGGTTTAACCTTTTTATTTCTTCTGAAAGTTTTCTGTGAACATGTTACTATGTTTATAAACTTAAATTTGAATAACTAGGAGTGACTTTTGCTTGGTTGTCATGTTTATAAACTTAAATCTAAATAGCTAGGAATGGGTTTGCAACGCAGGTTTGCCTCTTCCTTCCTTCTATAATTTTTGGTTTGTTGAAGCTGCAACTGAGCTTTGTGTTGCTTATATTAGTTTTAAAAATTTTTTCCAGTCCATCTTCTTTTCTGTTTCTTGCTTGGAATCTTGTTTTTCTTTTGTTGAAATTCTGGAGACACTTGGGTTGCAAATTTCTTAGCCACTAGTTTTTCATGGTTTGGGTTTCGTGATGTTGGCAAAGAGAATGCTATTTTTTTATTGTGATTGAACCTGATTTGTGGTGTTTAAATCAAATTTGTTGAGGTATATAGTACTGAGAAGCTTGCGGAAAGATGAGTGTTGTGGGTATTGTATGAGTGTTGTGTATGGATACAGGAAGGAAAGTGCAAGGATTGTTTTCTCAAAATATTTTGCATTAATGCTTTTCACTCTGCACCACGTTTCCATCACTCTGTTTTCACATGTATATTTATTCATGGATATTTTAATGCATATTAATTCATTTTTCTCACTACCATAATAATTCTCATTCCAAACTTTGAGTTATTAATAATCCTCATGAATGACTTCATTCCATCTCTTAATAATTATTCCAAATTTGCTTTAACAACTCATGTTTTAATTCTCATATATTCGTGTAAATTAATTTCCCTGATTTCTTGTTTTATTAATTTATTAGATAACACTATTTCTTAATTGTACTTTTTCTCTTAATAATTTTTTTTCTTCTACTTTTCTGTGCTCGAATAAATTATTTTTCAATGATGTCTGTGTTTAATAATTATTACAATAACTCTTTTCTTGTTTCTGACAGCTATTAAAGTTCACCCAATATGTGTTTAAATAATTCACATAACTTAGATTTTATATTTTTAATAGTTATCAGATTAAGATTTTAAATAATCTCCTTGTATTCTGTTTTTTTATTAATTTATTAGATTTTAGTAATTTTTTAATCATTTCTTTGTATCCTTGTATCCTGGATATAAATCCCACAAATTCAATGGAAATCGAAAAATAAGATTTCATTGACAATTAAGGCATATGTGAAAAGAAAATAATAATGGAAATACCAGGTTTTTATATATGTGTTTTTAAAAGTCGACCGGATGGTTGGATTAGTTAAACTATGAGAAGGCGAGAACTAGATAAGATCATAATTCTATAAGAGAAGCAGCATCATTTTACTTTGGTCTATTACTGTAAATTACATATATTCAATAAGATGGAACATTATGAAGTATTAAGAGACATGCATTTTAAATTAATAATTTATGGCATGAACTACAATGACAAAAAATTGAATAACACAAATTTTACAAATTGCTGTCCCACATTGATATACTATAAGACAACATGGGTATATTACACTTGATGGATTCTTTTGAAGGCATCATGATTTAGAATTTGAAATTTCAAATTAGTGTTAAAACAATAACTTATTGTAGAGGCCAAAAGTGATATAAAGCATGAGGCAAAGTGATATAAGCATGAGGCAAAAACCATATTCTTAACAGTTGATTATATTGCAGAAAATTCTTCGTGGTTTAATTCATTGTGTATTTGAATCATAGAATGGATCGAATGTGACGCCCCAAAACCCGGGGGTCCATTGACTACCCGTCAACCCGCGGAAACACTCGTGAATGTCGGGTGACCTGACATTTCTCACGAAAATCGGGCAGAGTCTCCTTTGTACGGGAGAATACACAGGGATACATCTTTGTCCCAACATCAGCGATACATGAGGTCCAAATGTAGTGGTAAATAATGGCCCTTGGGTCCTGCATCATCACTTTCAACCAATATATCCCAACTATATACAATAGTTTTCAAGAGTTAGGAAAATAACTCTTATACAAACATATATTAAATTTAGAATTCTAATACATGTCATGCATCATAATACCAAGTCACAACGACTTTGTTCTAAGTGGTCTCTACTTAAATGAACCGTCTCCTCGTGCGCTCCCATGTACACAGAAAATGATATCTCGACGGGGTGAGCTAATGCTCGATGGTGGAATTACCCTACGGGCTACTCCACCTAAGTGCATATGCAATGCTCCAAAGAAAACACACATTCAAGTAAATGCATGATCCTACTTGAATGTCTACAGGCTCAACTCATATCTCGAGTCCTCACTGACTCCCTCACACTTGCCTAAGCCACGTATGAGAAACCTTATTTTCAACAAAGATGTTTGTTTCCTGTTGTGGACAACCCTCGAGTATAAGTAGTGGACCCCGACTCCGATGTTATGTTGTGGTTTACCCTCAGAATGTATATCAATTGGGCCGACTCGTGATTGATATTTTATATGGACTACCCACTCAGATAATTGTATTATTTAGTCAACCCTCGAAGCCATTCTCTCAAGAATCACCTCATGCACTCACTCTATTGTTCTAGGGTGCCCCAATGCATATGGAATGCATGATGCAAATTCAATACAATTATATAACACGTCTGAAATATATATAACATGATATACATTTACATAATTTAATCACACAAACATGTTATGCAATTTCACATTCCATTACACCAAAAATTAGCTCACGTGGGCTAATTAACAACCATGAGCAATTCGATTTGAATTACTCAACCAAACACATTATTTCACAAAAATATTTTGTGAACACTATTCCTATGAACAGTGAAACCCTCGGGTTACTGTTCCCGGCAAATCACCAATCATCGATTCACTTTGTGAACCCGAATTTCACGGCCATTTTCGGCTTTATACAAACTAACACATGATTTATAGCATAAATTACACCATTAGCCACCAAGCAGTATGACGGTCACGGATTTGTAAATTTAGGTTCATAAGTCTAAAACAAGTGCAGGTCCCCAGAAGTTTTGGGGACACGATCAAGTAGTATTCAAGGCCTCGATCCAACGAAACATTATAAAACACTTCAAATAAGTGTAAAACCAAAGTGAGATAAATCCCTACCTCCACGGAGTTTGTGAAACTCCTCAAAACCCCGGAATCCATTCGTAGGCTTCTCGTAGAACAACTTTCCTTCTTACCCGAAGGATTTAATGGTCGGATCGCTGCAAATCTAGAGAAAGTTAGGATGTTCTCTCGCTAAAACTCTCAAAATCGCTCGCATCTAATTTTCCTTTTGCTTCTCACGTTTTCTCATTTTCTTTCTTAAGGTAGGAGACGGTCCTATTCACTATTTTGTCCTTAGTGTCATTTAAAATTTAAATAATGACCATTATGTCCCTAAGCTTTGGATTTTCGACATTTGACACTATCTCGACCATCCATTTCCATCATCTCTCTACCCATGCACCATGTGTAACATGAGTACATGTTATATGTGACTTTTGTCACATACATGAAGTCGTTCGGCACGAAACTCGATGTCTCGAAAAGCGTGTAAATTTATTGTCTCGAAATTCTCACGAAATTCGGAAGTGGTAGCTAGATTTATGAGGCGATTACGACAGTGGGGAATTTGTTCACCATCCGAGATCTAGAGAATAAATTTCATAATTTTTACACGAAGTACGATTTTACCACTTTTTCGAGAAATTGGAATTTCTCGGGTCTTACCATGAAGTTGGATTTTTAAAGATAGAAGGTCAAGGGAGTGAGAAGAGTTGAATACTTCATTAATTTTCATTACAACATTATCCAGAATCAATGTACCGTCGTTGTCCACGTATGCACGTGTGAAACAATACATCATACACTTGGTAAGATTGAAGGAACATGTTTTTCAATGGTATTGACCATAGTTATCATAGATGGTATTGGCATATGACGTCCTGCCAGTAAACAACCAAGTGAAATGGCACGGTGTTGTAGTACGATGGATTGTGGTGATGTTGCCTAGTACAATAGAAATGGTTCATGCCCGCAGAAGATGAGTTCATGACTGATCCAATGCCATTCAAACAGTACTTTGAAGATGCTGAAAAACCTTTATCCTGGTTGTGTACAATTTACAAAGCTTTCTGCATTAGTTAAATTGTACAACATGAAGGCACAATATGGGTGGTCAGATAAAAGCTTTTTAGATTTACTCCAAATATTAGGGGATATGCCTCCAGTCAACAATGAGATGCCCTTATCTATGTATGAGGCTAAGAAAACATTGAACGCATTAGGCATGGAATGCGAAAAGATACATGCATGCCCAAATAGTTGCCATCCCGCACACTGAATAGGTTTGAATGATGCATCTTCATGTCCTCTTTGTGGAATGTCAAGGTGGAAGGTAAACAAAGGCGGTGAAACATAGGATTCCTGGAAAGGTGTTGTGGTACCCACACCCATCCCTAGGTTTGAAGGATGTTGTTTTTCAATCTCCCAAAACAGCTACAGACCTAAAATATGGCATGCACGGGGAAGAGAAAATAATGGTAAACTTCGACACCCGGTAGATTCCCCAATGTGGCAACTAGTGAACCAAATGTGGCTTGAATTTGCTTCGGATTGTAGAAACTTAAGACTTGTCATTTCAGCAGATGACATCAATCCTCACAACTCTATGACTAGTAAGCATAGTTGTTGGCATCCTCCTGATAACAGCCTTCCCCTTGGTTATGCATGGAAGGGTATGATGTTATACTTTGCTAATGTCAGGGACCACGACAACCAGTGTGTGCTCGATGTTTATAACTTCCTTTAGTGGATGATTTAGCTTTGTGGGAGGTAGGGTGGAAGCTTAGTGCACATAAAGAGTTCTTCACATTAAAGGCTATTTTTATATGGACAATTAATGATTTAACTGCATATGGGAACTTATCACAGTTGCACCGTTAAGAGGATATTATGCTTGTCCGATATGTGGTGAAGAAACATATTCACATTGGCTAAAACATGGGGCAGAACTCATAACTGGAGTCATAGAGATTTCTTCCATGCAGCCATCAATTTAGAAAGCAAAAGACATTTAATTGAATAAGGTTTAGGTTGCCTCCCGAAAGAACTTCACGGAATGAAATATTTAGAAAGGTTGATACAATTCATAATTCATGGGGAAAGAAGAAGGTGAAACGATGTTGATCCTTTGTTAATCCTACAAGTTGTTGGAAAAAGAAGTCTATGTTATGTGAACTTGAATACTAGAGATATTTCTATATTCGACACAACTTGGATGTCATGCATATTGAGAAGAATGTTTGTGAGAGCATCGTTGGAACTTTCCTTAATGTTCCTGGTAAACCAAGGGATGGAGTAAAGTCTCGACTTGATCTTGTTGAAATGGGCATACGGCCAAACTTAGCACCCAAATTTGGGTTGAAGCGAACTTATCTTCCCCCTGCATGTTATACTCTAAGTAGAAAGGAGAAGGAAAGAGTATTGCAAACTTTGGCTGATTTGAAGGTTCCTGAAGGTTTTATTGTTCCGACTTTAGAAACCTTGTGTCTATGGAAGGCTAAAAGCAGTGGTCTTAAGTCTCATGATTATCATGCACTTATGCAACAACTATTGCTAGTAGCAATTAGATCTGTGTTGCCTAAGTATGTTAGATATGCTATTACAAGATTGTGTTTTTTCTTTAACGCACTTTGTGCAAAGCTGGTGGATGTGTCAATACTAAACGATGGACAACAAGACATGGTGGTCACTTTATGCTTGCTAGAGAAGTATTTCCCACCTTCGATCTTTGACATCATGCTTCATTTAACAGTGCACTTGGTAAGAGAGGTTAGATTATGTGGATAGGTGTATATGAGATGGATGTACCACATTTGAAAGGTACATGAAAGTCCTAAAGGTTATATTTGAAATCATGTCGCCTAGAAAGGGTGCATTGCTGGTATTACTGCTCCTTGAGAGGAAGCTTTTGAGTTTTGTGCAGTGCATGCTTTCTCAAGGCATGGATGCAATTGGGATTCTTTCTAGTATGAAGATCAATGGAAATAATGAAACCTTTACTTGGTGGTCGTGCAATTACTATTCATGGTTATAAATTAATTAGATAAGCACATCATTATAATTGCAAAATACAACCTTAATGCGACGCACTTAGAGTAAGTGTCACAAATGTGGATATATAAGTTTACTCACTACTCTAACTAATATTTATCTGAGCCATGACTTGCCTGTTTTTACTTCATAATGAACATATGAAATATTTGAAGACAAAATATCCTCGTCAATCAAAGAGGGTGAAGTGGTTGGAGGATGAACATGTGCACACATTTAGCTATTGGCTTAAGAAAAAGGTATGGAACTCAATACGCATAGTACTCTGCATCCTTCACCCTTAAATTTAATTGTTACAAATTTTTAAATTACACAAACTTACATATCATCAATAAAACTTGTAAGTTTGAGATGAAATAGGTAAGAAAGTACCTATTGAAGAGGAAATTAAGTGGCTTGCACAAGGACCAAGGTAATAAGTTCTTGCTTATCCTGGTTATATCATTAATGGTTGTCGTTACCATATCAAGCATCGTGATTACGAGTCAACAGCAAAATAGTGGTAGTATTATTGGCATCAACCATGCAAATTACGAGTGCTAAAGACAAAATCCCGTGCTTGGTGACATGTGTTTTTATGGGGTTGTCACGAGATATATGGGACTTAGTTATAATGTTTAATATTTGTGTTTTTTAAGTGTGATTGGGTTGATATTCGATGGTGTCAAAGTTCATGAGCTTGGGTTTACATTAGTTGATCTGAGCAAGATAGGACATAAATCAGATCCTTTCATTTTGATAACGCAAGCCAAACAAGTATTTTATGTAGAAAACCAAGTTTGATCCAAGGGTGATTACATTGCATTTATCAAGGCAAAAATGGAAGACTTCAACATTGAGGGTGATGATAACATGACTGATAGTTGTATGGAGCATAACCCATTTGCGAATGGGATGCTTAATATTGACTCTTTTGACGAAGTTGAAGATTGTGATGAATTTTGTATGCGTATTGATTGTGAGGGGACTTGGATTGAAGATCAAATATATTAGGCATGCTTTATTTTCTTGTGTTTTACAGTGACTACAAGTAATTGCTAAGTGTATTAGTGATTTGAGTTGTTAATATACAATGTGATAATCTACAATGTTAAGTTTAATTGTATTCATATTAAATATGTTTCTGTTATACACTTCTAAGACATTCTAAATAAGTGGAGCTAGTATCATATTTCGCGTAATATTGAATAGTTTCAAGTTCTGTTGAGAACTTAGGTGATATGTATAAATAAATGTTGCTTATATGTTGGTATTGTAAATTCAATTTTAGATTGGACAAGATAAAACAATCACTCACTTATTCCATATTGATTGAAATTTTAAATTAACTAAGGGAAAATCTCATTAAAGATTTCCATGGATTTCAACGCTAATAATTAACATTTAATGAAATAAATGTAAACATAATAACAACTTGTCCTACATAAGGTTGATTTGTGTAAGGAATCATCGAATAAGGCAAGAATCCTTTGTAATTGATTGACTGAATATTAAGTTTCCTACCAAAACAATATATTAAGAACTTGATTTTAAATCGTCTTTCTTTGCTTCCTTTGTTTTAAGGCAACTTGTTTACGATGTAATAAGATATTTGAAATAATAAACAGGGTGCAAATTTAAAATAATTGAATAACATCAGTTTTAGAAAATTGGAATAAAGTTTCATTAATGTAAATCTAGTAATGGATTTTCAACTGAATGTCAAATTAGAGAACATGTTCTTCATTTAATTTAACTTTAATAAAACTTATGTATTTGGCTTGTGATTGTTAACTATTAGTGACATTACCTTATCATGAATGTTACATAAGTGAAGCCCTGTATCCTAGAATCATTACAATTGACCAATGCTTATGTGCTTAATGGTAGGAAAATCAAACACCTTGCAATGCATCCTCGACCCACACTTTTAAACTTTTTATCAGATATTACATCTCAACTTGGCGTAGTTCTAACTAGAACGTATGTAACAATTGGCGAATAAAATAGATACAATTTAATCAAGTCATAGTGGTGGAATGTGTTTTATTATTGTTTTTAATGAGATAAGTATTAATACATTTTTCTTAAAACTCGATGACCATATTTGTTGTTCAGATTAAGCAATAGATTCTCTCTAACTTTTGTGCATATTTCACTATCAAGATTTAAGATGTTTCATGTATTGGAAATTTTGTATAACATTGAGTGAATTCTTTTAATGGAATCATTTTGTAACTACTTCTTTACATTGAGTTGATATACATTTCAATTGATGTTTATTATTACTTAATTAAAATCTGTTTTGAGAACTTGCAAGATAAGTTATACATGTTGAAATTGTTTCCACCAAGAAGAGACAAAGGTTAAGTAAACTACTAAAATACCAAAACTTGAGTTTTGAATGCAAAGTTCTATATAGGGATTGAGTCATATTAACGCGCATGTAGATGGATGAAAGGGAAGAAAAAAAGAATATTACTTCACTGAAAAGGTTAAGAGGCCCAACTTTAAAACCTGAAATTGCTAAAAAGAGAAGTGAAGGCGTGAAAATTGATATTCAATATAATGATGATGGTGAGGGAGTGGGGGAGGGATATGTACAACTAATCTCATACTTGGGTGTGTTAGCACGAACCATGGTGCCAATATATCATATTGATTGGAGGTGGTACAACTGAATTGAAGGAGAAATTATGGGATTGTGTGAAGGTATATAGTAATCTTGTGAAATTATTTTTCTACATTTTGTGTATAGCTTACATGCTTATTGAATAATTAAGATATTCTTATATTGTAGGGTGCATTCTTGGTTGATGAGAAGAGCAAAAACAACGTCATCTCATCTATAGGGACTAGCTTTAGATCATTCAGTCACACATTGACAAAAGAGTATATCCTTCCTTATAAGGATAAGCCCGAGCACCTTTTGCAGCCACCAATTGAATATAATTACATTTCAATTGAAGATTGGAGAAAATTAGTGGCTAATAGGTTGTCAAAAGAGTTTGAAATTAAATCAAAAAAGGGAAAAGAAAGGAGGGCAAAAAACATCTATATTCATAGAGTGAGTAGGAAAGGATATGCTGAACTTCAAGAAGAATTGGTAAGTTGAATTAGTTTATTTTACTTAATTGGACTTAAACCTTTGTAAAATTTAATGATTACCTTTTTATTTTCGAAGATGTGAAAGACGGGTTCTAGAGCTATTGATAGATGGATCTTATGGAAGTTATGAATGAAGAAAGGTGAATATGATGATGTTACAAGGGTTGTAGCAAAAGGGTGCAAGTTTTCAAACCTATATTTGTATATATTTAGTCAATTTCATTTGTTTATATATATAGTCAATTTCATTTGTTCTCCTTACATATGGCTCTTGAAGCATCTTATATTTTTTTGGAGGATGAGTTAGTGAAGGATGTTGAGGAAGGGAAGATTACATGTGTTGGTAAAAAAGATATCCTCACTTTAGCATTGGGTACACCGAAGCATCCTGGATGAGTTAGGGGAAAGGGTGGGAAAAAAAAGCCCAAACAATTATTCAACACACCAACACCCTCAAAAGCTCTTGAAGAGGAATCTGCGCGAAAAGAATGTTAAGGGAGAAAGTGAGGACATTGGAAGAGGAGATTATTTCTTTGAAAGCTAAAAAAAAAGAACCCCCTCTGAAGTGAGCAGCACAAACATAAGGAAACAATTGTTGCAACATGAAAAAATACGAGAAAATGCTCATTATGGTGCTCGTGTGGAGGACCCATCATCACAAGGGATTGTAAAAGCTTCTCAACTAACTCAGGTATATATGGTTTTTCCTAAGTTAAGTTTGTAAAAACAATATATAAAATAACTAAAATTAAAGATTAAGGATTATAATATATGTTTTTACAGGTTTATAAATGCAAATTGGCTCTTCCAAGCCCGAGAATGGCATTGTTGCATATAGAGACTTACGAGATTTTGAAATTTCCTTTGTTGATTACGATATATTAGTGGTCATCTTTGCTCCTCTTCAACCTATTTGCACTTCTTCCATTCCACACATGTAAAAACATTCATACAATAAGGAGGCTGTTGGATATGAGGTTTGTGGCCTACTACATTGTGATAGATGATGAAAATGATAAGGTGAATATTAGTGTTATAACTAAAGTTTCCAAAGCAAGATTACCATTTCCTACACTCTTGGTTTGTTTCTTAATATCATGCATCTATTTATACGTGTTTAGGATGTTGGCAAAAGGAAGAATAAAATGAAGAAGATACAAGCATCCCTAAAGAAAATCGAATATGAAAATCCTAGAGATATACAATTGTTTTCTAAAACAGTTTCAGCATTGTTGGAGGGTAAACCGGCACCCAAAGTTAATTGACTCTAAATTGGCTGACCTTGTTTTTGTTCCATATAACCCAAGGTAAGTTGTTAATCATTATTTATTTTTAAGTTCCTAGCCTTATGTATGTTATTTATTTAAATCATAATATTTGATATATTGTAGATTTCATTGGGTTTGAATTGTAGTGTTTAAAATCACAAATAGTCTACTATTTAGACTCAGTGCAACAACCATACAAAGATCAAAGATATTGTGAACGCTAGCAAGTCTACCGTAATTTTAGTTTTCATGTCTCAAAATGAACACTAATTTGAACTTATTTTATTTAGGGGTTTTCAAATTTTTGTATCTCAAAAGAAGAAAGGATCTAAAAAAGAGCTCAAGTGGATGGTTATTGAGGTAATCTTTTTTTTTCCTCTCTTAAACTTTTTGTTCATTTTATAATTTTTTTAACACTTACCTACATTTGAGTTGCTTTATTGAAAGTTCACTTGATTTTGAAATGTAAGGATATTTATATAATTTGCATTTAGTATGAATTTTATTAACATGTTGGTATTAGTTTTATTTCCTATTCTAACCGAGTTAAGAAGGATATTATAAACTAACTTGATTAGAAAAATATTGTAAACGTTGGTTGATCACCTTATGAAAATATAATCTAAATTGTTATGAATATAATGCATTCATATGTCCACTATTTGCTAATGTGTAGTACTAAAAAGAACAAACTCATTTTATCATGTGATTGAAAGATTTATGATTCATTTACACTTTTTCAATTAATAAATAAAATAATAATTGAAACTGAAAGAAAAAAATATTTTATAAAAAATGCATGAGTACAATATTTTTTTCAATCATATTCTAATGTTGAATATCAAAACATTAGAAGATTCAAGCATAAAAATTTAATAGATTTATAATTAAGTCGAGTTTGAAATGTTGGCCATAGGAAGAACAATTATTAAACTTTGATCACTATATCCATAGCCTTTATAATCCCTTATAACCATGTAAATGTGTGTGTGAGTAAGGAAATAATTCAAGCATATAGATACCTTTGATGATACTAATTATGTGTGAGTTGTTCCTTTTATCTTTCCTTTGGCCTTAGTATGCCTTGTATATATTCTATATTTAGTTTACACTCATCTTGTTGGGCATAACCCTCTCTCTCTCTCTTTAAATAAAACTCTCAACTTTTTTATCCATCCACAATCAATTCATTTGTAAAACAATTTTTTCTTGTAATTGCTAATTGCATTTCTTTTCTATAATGATAATCTATGAGATGTAATAAAGAGGTCAATACCACATATTTCCAAATATGTTATCGATGACTACTCTTAAAGCGATTATGATATACCTAATGAAGCCTTAAAAATGTGGTATTTTATCTTGGATATTATACAATGGATAAAAGCGAATTAGCCACCTTTTTAAAAGTGAATCGTCATTCTTAATAAATATAATTAATCATTGTCTTCATCTATTCCCTTTTTTTATCCATATTTTACATGTACATATTGTGATATTCTTATAACTTCATATAGACCCCAATTGAACCCTCAAAGTGCGAAACATGGGGCTTAGGGTCCTCTACTAACTAGGATATTATGCTACATGTGACTTCATTTAAGGTGTAATTTTGCTTCAAACTAATATTATGTCATTCCCATTATTCTTATAAAAACGGAAGGATAGAAAAATATGGTTTATATAATTATATATTTGATCATGAAGATATTAATATAATTTTCATACAAGAGCTGACAGTTGGATAATGTCAACATAGGATCTTGTCTGTCAGATGTTGAGGACATGATGCAAATAGTCTCATGTATCTAGGGTTTATTTACTATGTATTGTCACAAGTGCATAAAGACTTATACATATCATTTAATTCTATATATTAACATAATACTTTCTTGCCATATATTTTAGTTTGAAGGGAAAAAACCTGCTCACGGCCAGGAGTTAGATGAAGTGAGATCTGAATGAGTCTTATTTTTACCACTCTTATTTCCAGATCAAGTATAGTGGGTATGTCTTGAATTTTATAATATTTTCAATAAAAATTTCAAACATAAATTTAAATTAATGTTGCATTTTTCCTACTTTTGAGTAAAGGATGACATTTGCGGTACATTGCAATTTTGAGATCTGATTATGCATAAGATCTTGTTGTCATGCATAGATGTTGGATTTTGATACTTTTGGGCTGTAACTCTGCATCTTAATATGATGAAGGTACAGGATTCATACACATATTTTTAATTATATATATATTTTCAGGTTTTTTTCATAATTTTGGTACATATTAATATCTTTTAGTAAGTTTTCAAATATAAACTTAAATTAATTTAGTTTTTTTACATATCTACAACATGTTGGATGACATTTGTGATAATTGCATTTTGAGAGTACAAAATCATATATATGTTCTTGTTATCGTATAGAGATGTAACTATTTTTTGGATATTTTTAGGTACATACATTATCTATATCATTTTCTAAAAATACATTACTACAATTTTTGGGATATATTTGAATATGGGTTATGTATTTTAATATGTACATTCAAATCAAACATAAAAATAATATTGTTTTTTCTTATGGAAGATGTTGGGTGATTTCTGATAGTGCAGTATTTAGAGTGTAGATCATGCATAAGTTCTAGTCATCATCTACAATTACCAGATTTTTGGGTAAATATTTATGTCTTCTCTCATATTCTCCCCCTATATTTGATAAGAGTAGAAGATCATGTATGATTGTAAGGTTGTTTGTGAATACATTTGGATATATTTGGGTAAATGCTTATATCTTTTTTTAATATAAACACCAAGTAATATTGCTTTTTCTTACTTGCAAGAGGTTGGGTGACACTTGCAGCATTTGTAATTTTTAGAGTATAAGATTATGTATAAACTCTTGCATATTTCATATACAACTATTGAATTTTGGGTAAATATCTATCACTTTTTTTGGATATATTTTATAAAGATATAATATCATGTATGGTTGCTGGGTTACATTTTTTTGTGATACATTTAAAATATTTGGGCACATGTTTTACATCTTTTTAATGAACTTTCAAATATAAACATAAAAACAATATTTTTGCTTTTTCATACTTGCAAGAGGTTGGGTGACATCTTTGATACACCTAAAGCATGAATTCTTTCTCATTAAACAGTTAATTAACTTTTAACTATAAGCATATAGTAATGTTATTTTTTTTCTTACTTCTTAGAGGTTGGATAATATTTGATAACATGATAATATAAAATTGATAGGTTGTTTGTAAATATATTTGGTATATGTTATATTTTTTATTAATCTTTCAAACATAAACTTAAACTAACACTTTTTTCCTACTTTTTAAAGGTTAGGTGACATTTGCAACGATTACGTTGATTCAAGGAACAAGATCCCACTAGATACATTCTATATATCATCATATAACTATTGGATTTTGGGCACATATTGGGCTTTGTTTTTTTTTTTGGATATGTTGATGACAATGAAAGATCATGTAGATGTTAAGGTTTTCTTTTTTGTTTTTCAATATATTTGGCTACATGTTTATATCTCTTTTGTATGTATTTTTATGTACTCGTATAATTGAAATTACTATATATATATATATATATATATATATATATATATCACATATATATATATAATTTTTAGTTTTGATGTAGATATTTTTCTATGATATAAAAGTTAATATTGAGTTTTGATAATAGATTAAATTTTATAATAGGTTTAGTTTGGATTCAAATCATTTTGGCAACAAGTTAATTTTTTGACATATTCCATATTCAACCTTGACATAGAATGAAATAATTTATTTGATATATGAATAAAGAAATCTTGACAAAAAATAAACTATATTCCTTGACATAAGAGCAAATGGACCTTAACATATTAAAAGTTTAACTTTGACAAAAGAATAAACCAATGTGACATTTGTAAAATTATATTTGATACTCAAGCTTGACGTATATTGAATATAATCTTCACAAAATAGTGAGTCAACCTTCACACATATTTAACTTCAATCTTGACATATCGGTGCCTCGGCTACCTTTACCCTTTCTTGACACTGGCATAGATGACATATGCATATACCTATCTATCTTGACAGATATCCCTTATCTTGACGGTGAAAAAGCTACGTCAGTAGAAGACCCTTTTCTTGTAGTGTCTAAGAGGTACTTTTATTTATCTAGCTTAAGTTTGGTAAAATCTTGAGGAAAAACCCGACGGCATAGCCCGGCTGCACATATGAATCTAATTCAAATCCTAAATACCTCAATTTACACTATATCCAAATATGGCAGCTTGGCATACCAACATTCCCATCATACTAAAACTCTTGTACATACATATGTTCCATATACAAATTCAAAGTATGTTCTTACAAAATATTATTAATACACAGCACTTAAACTGATGTCAGGACCAATCCTATTGTGCTCCAGCGTCTTGCGTACCTGTACCTGGAAAATAGTTTTTAAAATACAAAATAATGAGCTAAACGAGCTCAGTGAGTGTATGCTTTTATAAAAGGTTTTGCTTTTCCGGAAAACATCTCAAAAGCTAATAAAACTTTCTTTTACAGAAATATTTTCCAGAAACTTTACTTTGCTTTGCTTGCTTTAAAGTTTCTAAAACTTTTCTTTGCCCCTTGCTTTTGTGCCTTTGCTTTGTTTCACTTTTCTTTAAAAGCATAAAACTCTTATTGCTTGCTTGCTTGGAAGTTTATAAAACTTCTCAAAATTTTCTCTTTCTTGATTGCTTTATCTTGTTTGAAAAGTTTCTTAAAACCTTTCACAAACCTTTGCTTTAAAAGTTTCTCAAACTTTTCATAAAAATGGGAGCTTGAGCTCAACCACATGCTTTGAAAAACCAAACCCACGGAGCTTGGCACCTTGGATCGTTTGAAATCTAAGCGGGAGCCTGGGCTCCCGACCGTTTGCTTTAAAGCTCTCCGGGCTTTGGCGAGCCCGGGAACCAATGGTTGATTTTTCAAGGCTGTATATATATCATGCTTGTAAAACTTGTATCAACCCACTTTGGAGCCTATTTTTGCTTACTTTACCTGTGAACCGCGGGAACTTTGTACTCAGCCGTGTCGATTGGAAGGACAGCTGTCAAGCGTCACCTTTTTTAGGTGAATATGGTGGAATTGACCTTGTGTCGCCATCACCATAATTTAGTTAGAGCTCATAACCTTATATACTCCTGTACGTGCCACGGTCTCCTTTAAATGCATGATGTATGTCCTAAGTTTGCCGACCAGGCAAAACTACAATGCATGTATGAGATCCTAACACCACCGTGCACGTACGGAATACCTCTGACCGGTTTGCTTGCTTAGAACTAGGGAAGGCCTTGTTTTTCGCAAATTTTCTTTTGCTTGCTTGCTTGCTCTTTGAAAAATGGTTTTACAATTTAAAACCATTTCTTGTACTTTAGCAAGAAAAATGGTTTAATTATTCAAACCATTTGCTGCCTTATTTGCTTGCTTGCTTGAAAAATGGTTTACAATTCAAAAACCATTGACTTACTTGCTTGCTTGCTTGGAGAATGGTTTAATCATTTCAAAACCATTTGCTCATTTGCTTAATTATGGTTTTACAATTTAAAACCAATGCTTGCTTTTCAAAAATGGTTTAACTCAAAACCATTTGCTTGCTTTCTAATTCATTGCTTGCTTCTTGAAAATGGTTTGAACTCAAAACCATGAAATACCAGTGTAAAGAAATTTGTAATAATAATACACTAGTGTTTGGAAAAATGAGTTTGAAACGCTCCACCTCTTTCTTAACTTGACGAGTTCCACTTATTCGCCTTTACTTGCAACCTCTGACTCAAACGAATCGGCACATATTAATCATAACTTAGCATTACTTCTAGAATTAGTCACACTCTTTATACTCTTTTAAATCACAAGGTGCTAAAGGTTCTATTCCAGCACGGAATCACCCGGTCGAGACAGAAACTCAAGATACGTCCAAACAACCCCGAACTACTCTATGTCAAAAGCTGGAATCAAATTTTCTTGCACATAGCCCACTTTGGTGAAATTTTGGGCCGTAGGATCAGGGAATTTGACGATGCTGTTTCTTTAGGTTGGTTTTCCTTGAAGTCTATTTTTTATTGGCCACTTGAATCACTAATTAGATAAGAAATGAGCAAGTTATGGCCAAAATAAAAAACTGGTCGAAACTGGGAAGCGAGAGCAGGGGGTGTACTGTACAACCCTAATGTGTCTTAAGTACACTTTTAGCTAGTGGGACAATATCGGTACACTACTGTTCGTATGCAGTACACCCTTCCATATTTTGCCTAGATTTTGTTATCTTTCCCACTTTGGTACCAATTCACTCCACTACGCTTCTATAATTCATATGCCTCAAAAACCAGCAGATTCATGCAAAAACAACTCCCTGACATTTGAATTGGTGCTTTGGAACCTCAAAACACAAAACCTTAGGTGAAAATCCAAGAACACTACCTGAGGTTCACCAATTCTTTATCAAAACCACATAATTTGATGATTCCATGTTTCTTTTACATCAATTGGGGTTTTACTCTCATAACCCCAACAATTCAAAGGTTTGTGTGAGCTTTGCACAAAACCTAGACCAAAGGAGAACTAATCTCCATACCAAAAACCTTAAGTTCAATTCAAAGAAACCCAAAAATAAGGATTCCCATACCTTGATCTTCTTCTCCTCTTTGCTTCTTCTTCCTTCTCTTCCTCTTGCTCTTAGCTCTCTCTCCCCTCTCATCAAATCGTGAACCTAACCTTTGGAGACGAAATGACATTTTTGGTTTTATTTTTTCCCCATTTTATATTTTTAGCATTTCCTTTAATTACAAATAACCCTCATCTTTTAATTATTGCAATTGTAACTTGCTTTCTATTTGTATTGTGGCCAAATCTCTAACGAAATTTTGATTTTCATATCCTTTTGCTTAATGACCATTATACCTTGGTTTAATACCACAAATTAAGGTTCCATAAACTTCCATTTCCTACTTTAGTCTCCAAAATTATTTCAATATGACACTTGGTACTCTTATACACCCCTACAGTATCATGTACTGTAGACCCTCTCGGAACGGGGTGTTACAGAACTGTTTTTGATATCATTAGAATATACCCATAATAGAGTTGCATTTGTGTTCTGATTTCCAGGAGGCCCTCTAAGTGACACAGAGATGGAGAGTTCTGAGAACATAGAGTAGTAACTTAGGGTATGCTAGATTGATATTTTCATAACTAATGAGTGATAAATCACTAATGTTTGTTCTCACCTCTGACTTCAAGGTTTCCTTCTGAGTGACAACATGTAACGCCCTAAAAATACCCTAACAGTTTTATAACATGTTCAGGGTGTAAAATAAATTAAATTATATTTTTTCGGCATTTAAACGGCTAAAAGCGAAAAATGATAAAAACCCGAAAATTTTACAAGCCAAATAAATTTGGTAAAAATGTCAAATGAGGACCTAAGGGTCATAAATGTTAAAATGAAAATGAAGTGAAAATGAAAGTGAAATGAAGAGTTAAAATGAGAAAAATGGGAAAATAGGAATTTATGTGCAAGCCAAACAAGGCCTTATGAAGACTTAACACTTAAGACCAAATTTGGTCTTGTAAATGCCATTCTCACATTTGGCAAAAAGGAAAGAGGAGAAGGCTAGAGGGCACATTAGGTTGAGAAGAAGAGAGATTTGTGATTTCTTCTCCATGTAATCAAGGGACAAGTTGATCAAGAAGAATGAGGAAGAAGAAAGGAAAGAGAATCAATATTTAAGGTATGAAAAACCAAACCCTAACCCCTTTTCTACATGTGTTTGGGTTTCATAAAACCCCAAATGTGATATAAAAGTGTTTTGAAAGGTTGTAGTTCGTTTTGGGGTTGTATTGGGTAATATCTTCACATGACCACTGTTGTGGTTTTGAGTTGGTTATGTTTGAATTAGAAAAACCTTATCTTTGTGTAAAATGGATTTTTATTATTGGTTTATTTCAGTTTTGGGGTTGCTCTGGCTGTTATATTGTGATTTGGATTCTTTGTTGATTTTTGTATAAAGGGAATTATGAGTTCAAGGTTGTTTGTCAAAGAATTGCAAAACTTACTGTTTTTACTAAGTTGATTATAATCCATCAAGTAAAGTCATTCTAATTGAGTAAGAACCATAGATCTAGACTAAGAGGTATGGGAGGGACCAGGAGCAAATTGTAGCTCTAAGGCTCTCGAACTCATAGGCTTAAATGTGAGTTCGGATTATTCTTGAGTGTGTGCTCACATTTTGGGTGTAGTTGTGGTGTTTTGGCGTAAGGTTGATTCCACTCATCCAAATTGATGATTCAAAATTGCAGGTGGCTTGCTATAATTCTAGAATAATTTAATTGAAGGAAGTGTATGCAATTTTGCCCCAGTTCTAGAAATTCTTAGGCCAAGTGGAGCTATGTGCAGACAATCTAATTATGCTTTTGCAATTACAGGTGATCTAGATGTAAAAATGCAATAACCTGGTTTGGTGATCTAAAATTGGGATGATTCAATTAGAGAAGAAACCTTAGAAGGAAGTATTCAAAAATAGTTAGGAGAGACAATTACCAATTTATGGAGTTAAGACTCGTGAAAACGAGAATAACGATGAGCCAACCAGGCCTGAGATGGGCATCTTGACCGGGTTTGGCATTAAAATGCCGTAACTTGAGTTTGGGTGATCCAAATGAGATGATTCCAATTCCTACCAGAAAATAGACTCGCCGATCTATCATTTTATTGAGTAATCATGAAAAATATGAAACCATATCTCCCCCAAAAAATTTTGCAAGTGAAGGTATATTAGTTTGAAACATCAAACCCTAACCAAAAATCCTGCAATGCATATTGAATTTTTTCATGGATGTTCTTTGATAGTGACATATTTATGATGGATAAAAGTTGGTGACAAGGGCGTGTTGACGAGCAAAAAGACATCATACAAATTTATAACACTATACGCCAAAGACTATTGTCTAATCACGGCAGCGAGCGCCGCTAAAACTTGTTGTGGCCTGTGTGCCAGCTATTTGATTAGTTGAGATTGTTTCAATTGGGAGCAATTGTTTATAGTGGTTTGATCTGTGATGCTGCAGAATTGCACAGGTCGGACAAGTAGTAAGTGGATTTAAGTCCAGGACTGGTCATACGAGATCTGAGATTTTCCAGTCAATTACCCCAGCTACTCGGCTACATACTATTTGGACTATAATGGACAATTTGAATCAGTAGTGAAAGCTTGGCAAATAATGAAAACCTAAAATAATATGAATGAATAACAAATAGACCATTACTGAAATAATGAAGCTAACCAATTTAGATTGAGCAGTTATCAGCAAGAAGGCATTGAAAATGAGCTATTGGCTGAAGAGAATCAGTTCTAAAACTGTATGATAATTTTGTATAAAAACTAGTCAAGGAATGTGATAGTGCAGCTGGGATCTCTCCAAAACCCACACGTTCATCATCTCACCTTCACGAGTTCTCTGAATCTGAGTGTAGACTAGAATACTTACTTTTTAATACGGTAACATGTTAGATGTTTTCTTTCTCGATAACTATGCCTCTTTGTGGGTGTAAGCCTTAGCTCCTTTGTATGAAGTCATGCATGGGTTTACACCATGGACCTCTTCCATAAAGAGTCAGGCGCTCATTCTTTCCTTGATTAGATCGTTTACTCAACACGGGATTGAATTCACGATTCGAATTAGCAGGCGAACTCTGCATGTTAAATTGATAAAACCAACAAACATTCCTGGACAGTGAAGAGGATGTATCGATTGGTATACAGATCTACATTAAGATCATCAATATCAGGTTCTATACCTTCCATAATTGTTCATCTCTAGGGAATGCACTTTCTCTTTATTGTCCCTAGAGACCGCAAAATCAAGCAGAACCTTAAGATTATGGGTATAAAGAGGCGACATTGGGATCAATTCCGAGGAAATAAAACAGGTAAGTCAGATCTTATTTGAGTTAACAATAATGGGCCAAAGTGCTACCAGGAAAGATAATTTCTAACAATAACGTCATTTTCATGGTGGGTTTCTAAATTGGATCCACCATACATTAGCTTCTTGATCAGAAAACCCTTTATCAATCAGGAAAGCGGTAGTTAATCCACAAAATTTGTCTAAATTTAAACTACAGAACCAGTAATTTGAAGAAATATAAATGCGCATTCAACTACACCCTTCTGACTACGTTGAGTCAAATTTGAATGAAATACAAACTAATCTAAAAATAAAAAAAAAACGAAGAAAAGAAAAAGAAAATTAAAATACCGGGGAGCCTTGACGCCAGATCTCTCAGCGATTTGCCGAAGCTGCGTTCATTAAAATGCTTGACCAATGGCCATAGGAATCTGAGATTGGGCCTAATTCGATTCACTTCTTTTTGGAGTACAGGTTTAAAATGGCCCGATTGGTTGTTGATGCGTATCAATTCTTGTCGTGACCTCTGTTGTCTTTGATCATGTCATGATCTTGTTTCAGTGCCGCGTGTGTCTTTGGTGTAGATGATCATGCGGCGACTAAGTGATAGCGACGCCAGCGTGTGCATTTGATGTCGCGACAAGCGGATGTTGTCGCGACCTCTTCACAGCCAGTGGCTATCCGCGACCTGCCCGGATGTTATCGCGACCTCAAGTCTTTACAATTAGTGTGGCGGCAACCTGAATATTAATCGCGACCTTCTTCTCTTACCAATATTTATTGCGACGCGAATATTTGTCGCGACTTCCCGCTCCCCAATAATAGTTGATGTCGCGGCGGCAGTCTTATCGCGACCTTCTTTTAGTGCATCACGATGTTGCGACCATTAGTTTCCTTGCAAGCCGATGGCGACTGTTTCTGCCGATTACTGAAGTGTGACTACTTATAACTTTGAAGCTATGTTGCGACTAAGTATTCGATCCATTTTTTAACTCTGTCAGCGTCTTCTTTTTTGGTGTGCGACATCATATCTATCTTGAAGTTAAATTCTGTCGCGACCTCTGAATGATGTCACGACATCATGTCTTCTTCTTCATCGTTTACGTTGTTTCGACACGGAGCTCCTTTGCGCGACTCGCTTTGTCTTCCATTATGCTTCAATTGCGACTGGACCTTTGTAATTGTAACCCGAAGATGCATTTTGATTGTTGTCAAAGCTTCGACATCAAATTCTTTAATCCTTTTTGCACTTCTCTTGCTGCAACTTCCTTCAGCCCATTACTCTCGATATTGCTGCAACTGATACACTCTTTTTAATTTACCTTTCTTTTCATTCCCTACCTTACGTGGTGGGTAGAGATTATTTATCTTCATATTTATCGAGTCTTTTTATATAAAAATCAATCGGAAAAATGGGCGAAAATAGATGACTTGCAAGCTCATCAAATACGACTTAAAATTTTCTTGTCCCAGCCAGAAAGAAAAGAAAGGTTGTTTGTCCATAAACAAAAGGATATTTTTAATTACTGTTATCAGTGGCGGCCAATTTAATTGAAATTGAAATTAGCATTTCTTTTTCTTTGTTTAAGCCTTAGTCGGATAAAGGTTGGTTTCTACTCAATCGGTGTACATAGCAAATTATTGAATTTGTTTTACAAAAGCGATCACGATTAATTGGTCCTGCTGCTGAAATGTGAGTTGATTTTCTTTCTCATTTTCTTAATGAGTCAATTAATCCTTAGAGGATGTTCAGTTTTTGATCTTTTCCTAATTTCCAAATTCCACTAGGCTTGTTGTTCATATTGATCTCGCTAATGTAAGGTGATTACAACCTTAGTCAATCGGGTCTTTTGGGCTTGTAATGTTAGGTTTGGGTAAGAGGGTAGGATGGATGATTTTAGGTTAAGATTACCGTCCTCCTTTTTCCTTTCTTACTCAATATAGCTGTCCCTTTTCCTCCTTGTAATTTCCTTATCGCTCCCCAAACTTAGTGTTTGGGATACCACCTTGATTTTCTTTTCTGATAAAGCATATGTTCCCATTTCTCATTCATAATTC